>VZTU01013796.1:261563-286658 GCA_013400835.1 Zapornia atra
TTTTAGAGAGCATCAGCTGAAGTTCATTCACCCGAAAGGACAACACAATCAAGATAAACTAAATGCTACTATAAACAAAGATACTAATTTTAATTTAAATTAATAGTAACATCAATACTTAATGCTAACATGTATTATATCTGATACAATATTTAATATCAAATATTTATTAATGTCAAACTATGAATTATTAAACTCCACTGTCTTGAATGAAGCCACGTGGATCTTCAAAGGCAGACTGTGGACTTGTTTTCCTATTTCTGCTGAAACAGTAGATGTTGCTCTCCCAAATTTCTCATAAAACCAGTTTTTGTGTGTAAAGCTTTTTGCTTTTATATGGAGTTTGATTTAGGTCCTCTTCACTGCTCATGAAAAACTGGATACGTGCTTCCTACACCGTGCCACAGTGTCCTGGTTTGGTAGGTTTTAGTCCTTCAGTCCAGAAAAAAAATAAACAAACAACCTGGGAATTGGTTTCTTTGAATTCTTCTTAATGATTTTCAATAAAATGAGTGCAATCGATTTCTTCCTTTGTTCTTTTCTTGGAAAACTCCATTGCGTCTGTGTTGTTTGGGTTTCATTTCTCTTCAGATGTGCCTGCCGCTGCCGCTGGTTACAGGCCATACCGTGTGCGGTGTTTTTTTCTAAGTTGACCTAGCACAGACTGGTTTTGCTGCCAGAGAAAAGTGTCATCTTTCACCCCTTGCTAACATAGCTGCACTTGGGTATTTACAGGTTACATTTTCTTCTGTTGGGGTTGTTTTCATTACTGTTTCAAGGCCCAGTTTACGTTTATTTTAGAACGAAACTTTACTTTTGGACAAATGTACTGGAAAAAGCCCCAGCTTATGCTTTTGCAAAAAAGAAATGGTTGTAGTGAAACTGAGCTTCTCCCCAAGAGCCTGCTATGTGAAATGCCCCAGGATTATTGTTGGATCGAGCTTGTCTGAGTCCACAGGTTTCATTGCTTCGTTGAGTCCTCAGCCTTGAACTTACATGCTAATTTTTTATTGTTTTAAAAAAAAAAGAACTCCTGGTCAGGTAAGCATTTGTAAAAGGAAAATGTGACCTATGATACAACCTTGTAAAGAAGGGTGGTTTTTAAGGCTTTATATTTTCTGACCTAAACAAGAAGGCTAAAAAATTTCTGATCAGGATTTTGACGCCTGTATTGACTTGCTTTCCCTGGGTTCATGCGTGTATTCTAACTGTTTTTAAAAGTCCTGAGTATCTTAAAAGTATCTTCAGATGGTCTGTTGTGTTCTTGATGGCCAGGGAAGTGGCCTTCAGTCTTCTGTCCAGTTGTAGAAGACCTTAGACCCTTTTCTCTCAGAAGGGAAGCAGAGAGTAAACATTAAATAAGAAACGTCCTGGTTTAGGTTTGGAAGTGTCTCTTTGGGGAAACCATCATGTAAACAGTTTTCCCCAACCTAAAATATATATGTTGGAGGAAGATGACAGAGAGGCATGGTGAAAAGCAAGAAAACGTTCCTGGCTCTCAAAAAGTTGCTGCCGTCCACTTTTGTTAATGATCAGAGCCAGCAATAAATAAAACTGTACAGAAGGGAAATAAAAGGAGGGCAAAGCCCAGCAGCTCCTGAAGCAAATTTTTAAAGCCAGGGAGCAAGAGTTCCCTATTAACTAGAGGGCTCTCCAGCATATGGTGATCCATTACTGTATCAGTCCATCAGAACTGCTTACCAAACCAAAACACCCTCCCAGACATCCACAGCACCAAAACTTCCAAACCCAGGCCCATGGAAGCACAAGCTGATGATGGAAAAAGCCGCTCGACATGAAAGAGCAAAAGGCAGTGCTTGAGTTTAGCTGGCAGGACATGACACTGGGTGCTCAGCCTTTGCATAACTGAAGAGATTTTGCATAAGGGACTTTTAATTTAGCATCTTCCAGGAAACCTGCCTTTTTTTTTTCATTTTATTTAAGTTCCTTGTACACTGACGCACATATTCCTGGAAAATGTCAACATCAGCAAGCAGGTTAGGGGGTAAATTTTGTTGACAGCTGCCAGTGAATGACCAAAGAAGGAAATATGGAAAATGTGGAAAATGAGAAAGGGAGGCTGACCTGCTAGCAGTCAGCAGGATTAAAGAAGAAAGACTTGAGGCAGTTGAGAGAGAAAAACAAGAGTGTATTACTTAAAATGTAATGACCACAACCTCCCTCAGTGCCTATGTTAGTTTGAAAATACATATCAATACTGAAAAGGCTTCAGGAGTGTAAAAGTAGTTTTGGGACACTTTGAGTGTCTTAGAAGCTCTGTTAGCACCAGCCAGCAGTTCAGTAGGCTCTTTCAGCTTTAGGTGATAATTGGTATAGTTGTGTTGTGATGTTTCTGCTGGCTAGCACTTAAACACTTCAGCTGGGCAGCCTAAGGATCCGTGCTGTCATGTTGTGTACATTGCTCATCAGAGACTCCCCGACATCTGAACGCCCCTTTTGATGCCCCTTTAACCCATATATATGTATGTGAACTCACAGATGCAGGTATTTAATATATTGTGTTAGTATTTTATAATATAGGTGTACAATAAAAGTAATACTAACATGATACAGTGTAATTACAGAATGTTTCCTTTTTTTCCTTAATATATCATAATATAAATCTTGTATATTATACAATAAGCTTTACTGTATCCAGCACTACAGATGAAAACTTAATTGACAGGTGTATTCTAAACACTGTAAGACTGTTATAACCCAACTTCTAAAATTCACGGAATGATGACTGTGTGCATAGTTATAATTCATATATTATATATATTTCTTTCTGCTCAGAGGAATTTAAGATGGGATAGAATTATGGTAGCATAGTGTTTTTTCAGGATGATTAAAGCTTGCATTAATATCCAGCATTTTTAGATGCTACAGCAGAAAATGTTATAATTGTACTTCTTGAACAATTTGTGTCTAATTATAAAGAACACTCTGCAAGCGGAATTTGATACTTCTTTGGAAGCCGAGGTTAAGGTTAAACAGGAAGGAAAACTGGGTAATGAATTTTCTGAGGGGAAGAACAGATAAGTGGTACATAAATAAAACTTCCTCAGACACAGGCTTTGTCTTGGACTACCTGACCTTAAGCTAAAATTAAGCCAATTTTTGGCTGTAACTGCGCAAGATCGGAAAAGCATCCTGCTCAGAATTGGCAGCTGGCTAATAATTACATTGTGGTTGTTCAACACAGTCTGCTGCTGGAAAAAGGTATCACATTTGGCATCTGTTTGTTGAAGTCAGTATTGTTTCATCTAGGTTAAAATATGGGCTCCTTTCTCGTCGTAGTGTTTGTACTGTTGGTACTTGGCTTTCTCCAGCTCTTTAAGACCTGGGGAATGCCCGCCCGAGTGAGATGAATCTTCAGTAGGTGACTTTATTCCTGTTCTGCAAGAACAGCGAAAACTTAAGTAAGAAAAAAGAATAGCACACATAATTTTCTTTCTTGTCTGTTCAGCAAAGCAAGATGACTTCTTGTCTCTGCTTGGAAGTACAGAGACTGAACTATTGCAGAAAGCTTCCCTTGCCCTACCAAAACTGCTCCAACTTATATGTCTTTAATACAAGATCAACTAGCAAGATAGAACAATTTTAATTACATTTGCTAAATAGGTGAAAAAATGACAAAAAGGAAGCTCTGCAATCCAGAGGTTGGTTTTCTTTTTTCTTTCCTTTTTTCTTTTTTCTTTTTTCTTTTTTCTTTTTCTTTTTCTTTTTTTTTTTTGTTTGGTTTGGTTTGGGTGGTTTTTTTGTTAGTTTGGTTTGGTGTTTGGTTTTTTTTTCAGTGAGCATGGTGCCTCTACTTGAGTTTCCTGCACCTGGTTTTAAAACAATAGACAATACAACTCTGACTCCATAATACAACCTACCAAAATTTCCAAGTGTATTATAAATAACTTACTAATAAGCCAGAACAAGATTAACATGTTCATGCAGTTATTCCCCAAAATAGACTGGAAAAAATTGTGGAGTAGTTTAAAAGTTGATATCCTGTCTTTGGTTCCATTAAAATGTTGGTTTTAACAATCCTATATCAAGTTGCTTCCTTCCCAGCAAAGAGGAGGACTCTAGCACATGCTTTCTCCTCCTTTTTTTCTCCCTTCTTCTTTTGATTTTCAGAAACCACAGCTTTTAAAGGGTTAGAGAAGTTTCCCTTTTGAAGAGGTTGGGCACCTGGGGCTTCAGGTCTGGGACACAGCGGGGGCCGCATCAGCACCCTGCGATGGTCTGTTCCTTCTTGTGGCATTGCTCCCGACCTGAGCTGCCCCGGGCAGTGAGGGATAGGTTAAGGATCACTTTGTGCTGTCCCACAGCATTCATGACATTATGCAAACAGCTATATCAAGAATTTATTTATTGATCTAGCTTTTTTAAAGAGGAAATGTTAGGGGAAAAAACCTGACAGCATTGGGGAGGGGGGGAGGGAGGAAGGCAGAAAGAAGAATTTTGGGTTCTATGAGATAAGTGTTGAACACTGCTTCTTTGCAGAGAGCACAGGAACACCAGCTGGCAAGGCATTTATTTTTGCTTCAGAATGTATTTGAGCAGTAAACAATTTAATAAACTTTCCTTTTTAGTAATTTTTCAAGCCTTTTCCAGAAGACAGATATAAATTGTGTGAAAAATGGTATGTATAATTCTGTCTCTGGTATGCATAAAAATGTTTGTTGTTTAGAGACTTTGGTGGGTTTTAGCCTAATAGTAGTACTGACCCCTTGAAACACAAAAACCTTAATAACTCTAGTTGAGAAAGTAGATTACAAGAACCTTCTGGAGTAAATCCTTGCTATTTACTTGTTTCAGTTTTGAGAAATCTGCTACTTTCAGGCTGAGAAAGTGTCTTTGGGGAAGGGTCTCAGAACTCCCCAGTACAAAAGACACATGGACACACCAGAGTCCAATGAAGGGCCACAATGATGATGAAGGGACTGGAGCATCTCTCCTATGAGAAGAGGCTGGGAGAGCTGGGACTGCTCAGCCTGGAGAAGAGAAGGCTCAGGGGGAATCTCATCAATGTCTGTAAATACCCAAAGGGACGGTACAAAGAGGACAGAGCCAGGCTCTTTTCACTGGTGCCCAGTGACATGATCAGAGGCAAAGGGCACAACCTGAAACACAGGAGGTTCCCTCTGAGTGTCAAGAAACACTTTTGTACTGCGAGGGTGACCCTAGCACTGGAAGAGACTGCCCAGGGAGGTTGTGGAATCTCCGTCCTTGGAGATGTTGAAAAGCTGTCTGTGCATGGCCCTGGGCCACCAGCTGTGGGTGGCCCTGCTTGTGCAGGGGGATTAGAGCAGAAGACTTCCAACCTCAAACATTCTGTGATTCTGTGAAGATGTTTGATATCTTTTAAAGTTTTCATATACTGATTTTCCTCTCTTCTTTTTCATCTTCCTGTCCTGGAGATTTGCCTCATTAGAAGCAGTTGATTGCGAGCCAATCTAAACCTTTAGTCTAGACAGATAAAACTGTTATTTGCCGCTTATCTCACCTACAGTCATGGCAATTCCACAGATGCATACAGCAAGTTGCTACTGGATTTATTTTGCCTTCCCTTCTAGGTGGTACCTGACTTGCCTTTGCAGACTGTCCGCTGGTGGCTGCAACTGGTGAATCGGTGTGTTTATACAACATAACATCAGAAGATGTGTGTGTGTGGATGCAGTCATGATTGCTGAGATACCCAAGCTAATTTTTTGGGTGTCAGAAGCATGATTGTATTAGTCTCAGAAAATGCCGTGGCAATTTGGATGAATAAGTCCAAGATAATTCATTGCTCATATATATGTCACTGCGCCATCCTGTCTAAGCCAACCCTAAAGCTGTTGTTCTGGAACTTGGTTATCTGTTCTTATTTTATTTCAGCATAGATTTCTGCCCCCTGGGATATAATATAGGGCATATTTGAACAATTTTGGTATTCCTAAACTGAAATAGAAAAAAAAACCCCAAACCAGCATTTGTCCCACTAAACCATACCTTAATTGGCTCTGAGCGTGGTTTCCCTAAAACAAGCCTGAGTTCTATTGTTTAAGAAAAAAAAATATGATTTTAATGGAAATTGGAAGGAGTTTTCATTTTGTTCCAGCAGAGTTCTTAATTTTGCTGGCAAAAATAGGAGCAATTTTTAACCTGTCAATAACAGCCCTCTCCATCCTGCCTGAATCGGGAAGTAATGGCCTTGCACATCATCTTGTTTACTCCTCTTGGTTGAAAAATGTTATAAATTCAGTATCAGGTTAGACAGACACATTTGTTTATAAAACCTGTGAGGCTGTTGGGACAGCAGTTTTTTCCCAGCACTTTATAAATAGCAGTATTTTAGGTTGGGGCAGAGGGGTGAATGGGGAAGCTTCAGAGGGAGAGAGCATAGAGCTGTGACCCAGAGCAGCGTTCATGCATGAAATGAGATATTGTACAGTGGACGTCCTTACTTTGGCTAACGTAGCCCCAGGCAGAAAATCCTCTTGCTGCATCCTTAAAGGACTTTTTTTTTTTAAAAAAAAATATTTCCTTTTCCTTTCTCTTTAACCTTGTGCAATAATTATGGCTGCGCAGTTTCCGAGCGGTGCATCAGTCATTTTTAGAGAGGAAAGTGCATATCCCTGTACTCCAGAAACGACAAGTGAGCGCCTGCTTTTTCTGACAGCATCACTGCAGCACCACAGACTGGCTGCATTTTCCACAAGAATTTGTGCACCTCCTAAATGTTGTCCTGATGCTCAAGGGCAGGACTGTATTTCGGGTTTGTGGGGTTTTTTTAAATTCATTTTTTTTCTTCACTTTTCATTTATTAATAGCCTTGGGTTTTTCTACTGGAAGTATGGGGGGGTGTGGGGGGGATTCATCGGTGCATGCAGATGTTCAATGAAAATTAATGGGAGCTAAAAGTATATTTTAATTGCCAGCTAAAGACAACTTTAGAAGTTTGCTCCTCAGAAATAGCCCAACTACAAACCTCTTGGTAACAAAACATCTCTAAGAAGGGCAGAAAAATCAATCAGTGTTATCTGTTAGAAGGTAGTCGTGTGTTGCCAGGAATGGTTTGATTGGTTGAGTGTTAGGGCACTGAATTGCAAAGCTTCATGGAGTAAAATTTAAATATGCCTCCATTAAAATACTTGCTGAATTCACTCTTGAGTCTCTGTTTATGATTTAAAATACATAAAACAAAGACCAGTTTAGAAAACAAAACCTTCCTGTATTTCTCTTAACATTGTAAGAATCTTCTGATGCGGAATTGAGACTCCTGTTCAGTCTTACCAGAGTGCAAGTTACATTTTGGTTTCAAAACAAGTTAAATGGGTTTTTCAATCCCAAGCTACTTTTCAGTGGTCTGGAAACCATTTGTCATCCTCTGAGGAGGTAGACCAGGGCTGAAAAGTATTTGTAGCTGATGTTCTGTGCCAGTAATGCCTGAGCTGCATGGGTGGTGCTGGATTTTGGTGTCTGATGGTGGTATGATGTTTAGGACATCATCTTGGACTGTTATTTTGAAAGAAAGAAAAGGAAGAAAAGAAAGGCAGAAAGGAAGAAAGGAAGAGAAGAAGAAAGAGAGGAAGGGAGGGAGGGAGGGAGGGAGGGGGGAAGGAAGCAAGCAAGCAAGCTGGTTCTTGGAAGCAGGCAGGGAAATAGTCATCTATCTCAACGTATCTACGTATCTCAATGTGTCCTCCCTAATGTTATTTTGAAGCTTTAGGGAAAAAGCCCTACACCCCTTAGTTTTGTATGTGTGTCAGTGCAGTAATAGCCATTCTCTCTGAAGTTCTGCAAAAAGCTGTCTGATTTACTCTTTGAAGTACCTGGGGTTTGTGTTGCTGTTTTTAGAACTTGTATCTCATGAGAGCTGACTGTACTTGTACACTTTGGTCATGGTAACCATTTCACATTGCAAGTGAAGGTTTCTGATGTCTTGATAGATAATTACTAGGGTTGGCTGTAAAATAGGTATTAATACCCTGTGTGATAAAATGGGGATTATTGCCAGTCTAAAGTATATTCACTGCTTTTTGCTATGTTTTAACGAAATGTTTAACTTGGAATTCCAGAAGAGCATGCAGCACTTAATTTGATCACAGAATCACAGAAGGGTTTGAGTTGGAAGGGACCTCAAAGACCACCTAGCTCCAACCCCCAGCCATGGGCAGGGACACCCTCCAGTAGACCAGGTTGCCCAAAGCCCCATCCAGCCTGGCCTTGTGCACTGCCAGGGAGGGGGCAGCCACAGCTTCTCTGGGAAACCTGTGCCAGGGCCTCATCACCCACAGAGCAAAAAATTTCTTCCTTCTGTCTAATCTAATTCTCTTGTTCATCCTTTTGAGTTATATATTCTGGGCCTTTTTTAAAATTCATTTTAAGTAAAGGTAGTCACTACACCTGTTACTGAAATACAAAAGCAAATCCTGTAGCTTGCTGTAATTTAGGCCAGGAAGAAAAAAAAAAGATTAGTGCTGCTTAGAAGTGCTGACAATTTCTATTTGTCTGAAATTAAGTCTTCTTTAAAAATGTAATTTTTCTTGGCAAAAAGCTCTAAGAGATTTCAGACCTTTTTTGGACAACTCTTACTACTTTTAAACTGAACTCTGGAAATAATTTCCACTTTATTTGTCACTTTTTTTTTTGTTAAAACGTGAAGATTTTCATAGGAAAAGTGATGATCTTTACTTACAACTAGCTCCAAGGAAGACAGTAATTACAATGTGTAGAAATACCTACTTTGCAGTGTGTATCTCCTTCGCTTCAGTTAGATCTGGTTATAGTGACAGCCTCGACAGCTGTTGTAATTGTTCTAGGAAAGGTAAGGAGGAATATTTCTGATGTCACCAAGTAGACAAGAAGAAAGAAACCTGCAAGAGGGGAGAAGATGGCAGAAATCTGATAAATCCGATTTGAAGATCTCCCATTTTTTCATTTTGGTCTCTTTTTCTACTATAAAATCTATGCAATTACTGTTTAGTTTGTGAGTAGTTACCACCTCAGGGGTGGATTTTGGCATGATATTCCCCCCTGTATTATAAATACTGACATCATGCTAATCTATGCAAATCACTGCTCAATCAATCTGAGCATCTGTGGTTGATTAAACAAAACACGTAGGTGTGAAAGCATTTGCATCTCACATGCCCTACTGGATCTGGCAAAGGCTGAGGGGAGTGTAAAGGCACAGAGAGAGAGAGATTTGTCACTGCGATGCCTGCGTGGCAATTTGGAGATCTAATTACGACTGGCGCAGATACCTGCAAGGGCTGAGTTGCTGTTAGAAGTGGAGATTGGAGGAACCAGGCTTCAGCCCAGCTGCTTGAAGATGTGAATCCAACGCAGACTCAAACCTGCTTCTGTGGCTGCAGTAATGTTTAAGCCCAGATCCATGGGGTTACAGCTGGCAGGGATGTGCCCGGGGATGCTGCAGTCATCCCTGTAGCCATCCCTGCAGATGCTGAGCTGCCGAGGGTTGCTGACCACCAGGGAAGCCTTGGGATGGCCATGCTCCTGTGGCCATGCCAGAGGGTGGCATCCCAGGGAGACCAAGCAAAGCGGTGCATGGGAAGCACCCTCAAGGCAGTCTGTAGGAGACAGCACAGGGAAGCTGGACCTTGCCAGCCCTCAGGCTGTTGTATAATCCAGATGTGGTCACTCACTGTTGCCTTTTCCCCAGGTTTACCTGTTTATTCTCTTCTTCTGTCCCTTGTACATCCCAGATGTAGATCCAGGCCTGGAGGTTGGTGGCCCTGCCTGTGGCAGGGGGTTGGAGCTCTATGATCCCTAGGGTCCCTTCCAACCCATGCCATTCTGTGATCCCCTGTGTAATTTTTAGAATATTCTAGGCCTGCCCACAAAGAATATGGTCATGAGTAATAGATTAAATGCTTTGGTTTGGGTGAGGCTTTTGTTTGCTGCACAGTGGCAACAGTGCTCAGACAAGGATGGGGAGAACCAAACTGGTCCACCTCAGCAAGTCTCCTTGTGAATTAAAGCCAGTGGCATCAGCAGATGAGCAACAGAGAGCCCCAGAGTCGCTGCCTGGCAGTTGCTCTGTGTCCGTTCCTCTCTGTGGGGAGTCTAGTACATGAGATCAGCTCCCATGAGGACGGTTGATGATCAGCCAGGTTACGGACTCGCTGCTCACCTGCCTCCTCTCTGTGCAAGCACTTCTGTCCGTGCAATGAGATATCACTGAGGATTAAATTAGAGTAGTCCCTCGACTCTGCAGTGAAGAAATGTTCCTTAAAGTAAACACACAACTTAATGAAACCGAGAAAAACAGTTATTTAAAGAGACGCTACCCTGTGAAACTGCAGATTTCCCAAGGATGAGTCACAGAGATCTAAGGTAGCTGAGGCATAGCGCATCTTCAGTTGGGGAGGAGATGTCAGCTCTCTACAATAGCCGGATATTTAATTGAGGTTTGCAGGTTTTGAGTTTGTCAGACTGAAGAAGTGTTAACGAGTGAAGAATGAACTGCTTTCAATCCAGCGAGGGAAAGCCAGTGTTGTGCTGTGGGGCTGGCAGACAGAGATATCTGGTGATCCCCAGAATAGTGATGCTCGCCTAGGTGTGGTGTGTTGCTTTCTGATAGTTTGGCACTTTAATAAGAAACATATTTTCAAAACTAGAAGCCTGTTTAATAGAAACACTTCCCTTTTTTCTTCTATGAGAGCAGGTAAATATAACTCAGCTGTGTGATGACATGCAGAAGATCAGACCTCCTTCTAAACCTACAGGGGCAATGTGACATTCTAGCGTGGAAATCACGTATCGTGCAAGAAGTGCCAGTAATTCATCTATTGTATAAGAACTGAGGTAGACTTACTTAAAACAGGGTTTTGGCTTTAAACATTGGACTTGGGGCAAGAAGGATACACACTGCTGTCCTCCTGCCTTTCTGTGGATGGTGATCTTGAGGCTTCTTATGCAAAAACATGGCTAACTTTCTGGGTTTGTTCCTGTCTCGTGGTATTTGCTTCTTTCCTACTGTGAAGCCTGTCTACTGGCATCATGGGATTTCATGAGGATTTCAACCCTTGGGTTTCAGTGGTGCTTTCCTGACATTCCTGAAAAATGCCTAGGAGCTGTAAGTGCTCAGAAATTAGAAGGAAATAAAATGTTGAAGCCCATTATTTATTAAAAGAGACGCCTAGTTTTATGCCAAATGTAAAATTTTATGGTACCTGACTCATATTTTTGAGTACTTGGTGTTGGCAGTACTGTAATGAGTAGAACATATGGACAGTGCTACCACGAGCTTGCCCAGCATTAGTGTCTCAGCAGCAAATACCTCTTATGTATTCGGGCTTCAGGTCAGGTTGAAGTATTAACTTCTTTGCTGAAACATAAGAGTGCCAGCTGGGCTGATGGCTTTGTGGTGTGGACACTTGTACAATACACACAGAGGTGAGATCTCATGCAGGCTGTTCAAAGCTATCCACTTGCAACAATTTTAACACTGTTCAAAACGATGCTGATACAGGATATATTCAGCTTTTTGCCTCTCTCTTTTAAATCCTGCAAACATTCAGATCTCAGCAGTTAATCACTTTTTTTTTCCCCCCAGCTATATGGCCAGACATTTTGTTTGGCTAAATGCAGAATAGTTAAGGTCTGTCCATCATTTATTTAACTCCAATTTTATTGTTCTTTACAAATATTTCATATTTTCATTATAGGGGCAGGTGCCGGCAGTGCCCTGTGCCACTGCAAAGTTGCCAGAAAGAATGAACGGGCCAGTGTCTCCATGGTTGGTTGGTCTACACTCCTATTACAGCATCACTTGTACTCTTTTTTTTTCCTTAATTTCCATCTTCTCCTGAGACTTCTATGCTCAGAATATCACATAAACTTGTAACGGAGAGATTATAAGGACACAGAGTCACAGGTGTTATGAATGCTGGCAGTTTGGGGTGGATGGCAGGAGTTCTCTGTTGTCAGTCAAGGCACCTACATCCTTTTCTTCTTCTTTGCCAGCAGGAAAGTTGCACGTGGGTGTACACATATTCATATACAACCACCACCACCCCCCCGACATATACGTAGTGACCAGTGGCATTTTGTTTAATCACATTGTTTTGCATCATTCACCCATTACTCAAAAGCACTTTCACACAGAGGTGATGGCTTTTTGTCCTCCTCTTCCTTTTATAGCAAGCTCTGCCTTGATTTGCAAAAATGACATGGGTGAGAATGTCATGATGTTCCTCCCTGATGCCTCTCCCGACGCCTTTCCTGACTCTTACTGACAGATATATAGTGTAAGCTCTGTTTCTTCATTTAGTGTGGATCACGTTGGCAGTGAGATCAAAGCGGAGTAATCTTGGGAGATGCCAAACGATTTTTAACTGGCTTCTTACAAAAGCCAAGGGTGTTTTTTATTATATATACATAAGAATAAAAAGGCCTTTTCTTCCTCCTATCAACAGCTCCTTCGGTCCTCCTGTGTCACTGCAGAAAATTCTTGAGCTTATAGGGTTACCATGAACCATGTTTGGGAATCTCTTTTAATATATATTTTATTAAACATTAGTTCATATTTCCTTTTTTTTTCCTTAGTTGAGCAAATATCTTCATCATCCCATTCCAGTCCCTGTGCCAAACCCCTTCATAGCGGTTCCCACTGGTGACAGCCGACTTGATCAATCGCAGACTGCCCTGCTGCTGAACTCCACCAACAAGCCATTTATAACTACAACAGGGTTTTTCTTTCCTTTTTTTTTTCTTTATTTTTTAACTGGCTGATCTGAGATGATATTTACCTTGCTTTGCACAGGCTCCAGAGGATAATTTTCAGAAACTCTGTTTGCTTTTGAGTTTTTGCTTTCCATTTGGAAACGTGTTAAGGTGTGCAAAACTCTGCCTGCTGTTCGCAGTCCTGCGCCACATCTGTGGGTACGCAGGCTGGCTCCTCTCAGGCTTCTGGATTGGGATGGGCAAGTATGTATGGGTCAAGCAATGGCTGGAGAAAAGTTGAAGGGATGCCCAAGGGTTTTCCACTGTGAAATCAACATTATTTTCTGTTCTCGTTTATTTTGTACTAGAAAACAAACTTGCCGTGGTCATGAATATTGCCTGTGTTGTTTTCCTTTTGTGCTTACCTGAATTCTTCGTAAAAGGAGAAGAGATCTTGGTTCGTGAACTCCTAGCAATTTCCTGACATCTAACAGAGACTCTTCTACCCTCATTTTGCTTCACGAATTATTAAAATGCCAGATTTTTTCAGAACTCCAGTAAAAGATGCAATTTTAGCTTGTCTAGTGCAGGTATTATTGTGACCTCAACCAAACCCATATGTTACTTTCAGTGCATTCTTGTATTAGAGTTCAGCATGTCATTGATTTAGACTATGTTACTTCCCAGAGAACAAAATACCATTTGTTATTGCCAGGAAGCCTTGAAAAAGCGTGTGGGGTATAGAAGGTGTTTTATATAAAACAGTTTATATATAGCCTGATTACGTGTAGTTTCCTTGTCCTTTATTACCTCCCTTTTCCTTTTTTCCCTTTCTGTGTGTTTATTTTCTGGGCTGGTCCAGATTCTGTTTTCTATTTGCAGAAGTAACTGAGGACTATTGATTCTTGTCTGTGTTGGCATGACAGATCAACCCCTTGGAAATACCACTGAAGTAAGAAATTAAACCTAAGCAGTTGGATTTTTTTTTTTTTTACTCTATTCATCCTCCACTGAATGCTTCAGAAGCCCAGTCTTTTTATGTAAGCAGCTGAAGGGAGGCAGAGCGCATTGTTGTTCCCCTGTAGCTTCCAGATGGTGAGGAAAGTCCCGAGAAAAATGTAGGACCAGCATGTTCCGTCAAAGTCAAGCTTGTGTCTAGACGGGGAAGCTTACGTAAGGCAGCGGGAGAGGAAGGGTGCCTTGTGTAACTGCTGTCCTTAGCAAATAAACACTCAGTACCTCTCATGAGTTGGCCCGCAGAGGCTGACAGCAAAGTGCACTTTTGTGCTTTCTCTCTTGGCAGTCTCTGACTTGCGAGTCGAGGCTGTTCTCCTGCCGTGGTGGCTTCTCAAAGGCGGGTGTTTATATGCCGGTTATTAGTATTTTCACCAACGGCTTTGCTCTTCCTGCTTGAGCCGCGCCACTTTTCCAAAGGACCCGCATACACCTGCTCAGCTAACTTCAACCAGATACAGCGTGTTACCAATTTTAAATGGCCTTGAGAGGTTGTTGATGGCATTTGGCAAACAATGCAGACAATATGCAAATCACCAGAGGCGGCACAGAGTCTTGTTCGTAGAGATAAATGCTGTAGTAAGGTAGCTTTCTAGCTTGACTTTGACAAAGTATGATAGTGTAGCTTTAAGCTATTGGTATTCTCTTACATGTACTTCAGTCAGTGTACCTCTGTACCTATGGGGACCTCTGGCACCCCTCTAGTGCTCAACTTGCACTATATCTACATTTTGTTTTGATTTTTCCTTTGGCTGAAAGCAAATATCTGCTGGTGAGTGCCTTCTATTTTACTCACCCTCTCATAACAATTTTCTTTTGATTTTGGAGCTGTAGTCAAAGGTGGTCTGAACAAAGGCGTGTGCTTATTTCTGCTATAAAAATGTGAAAAGCAAGAAAACATGTTTTTCCCTTTTGATCTGGATACAACCTCTAAAGCACTCCAGGTTCTGTCATGGTTTCTCAGGTGTTGCCTATAGCTTTGTTCGTATCTGCACATAAACCTTTCTCAATGCAGTCTGTTGGTCCGTAGATGGGTTAATTTCCTTGGAGGTAGGATTCAGAGTCAGGAGCCTCACACCTCGCAGTGAGGACACAGCCTAAGTAACTTTAGGGTTGATGGTCCTTCAAAGCCTTCTCACAGTTTTGGCTCCCTACCTTGAATGCCCAGAAGCGCAGACAGGTTTCTTCTGCAGGTGATTGCAGAAGCATCTTTGGGAAGGTCATTTTATGGAGCTGCAGGGAGTGCTGGGATGTGTGCGGCTGTGTGTAATGCTAGAGAGAAAGTAATGCCTGGAGTTCGGCTTTTCAGTGGTGGTGTCTACACCTGGGAAGGAGTCATTCACTAATGCTTGGATCTGCTTTCCAAACCCTGGAGTAAGTCTGTGTGATGGTCTGTCCTTAGATAATCTGACTTGGTTTTCTTTCCTTTTTGAACGTAGCATTAGTCCTCCATTATTTTTCCCTACTAGAGCACGTTGTGAAGTCAATCCCTTTATGACCTCCGTTTTGCAAACTATTTTATACAGTGCTGTGGCTTTTCTGACACCCAGCTTTTTTGCCCAAGACAGAGTATATATTTAGTTCCACTGCCTTTTGTTACAAATTCAAGGAAAATACAAGAAAAAAAAATCCTTTCTGAAGTTCTATAGGAAAAAAAATTATCAGTGCTTTTTCCTGGTGAGGAGAAATGAGGTTTTTGTACCGTGGCTCCGTTTTATGAAATTAATTTATTTGTCTCCACTCTGAGAGCAGAAGCCTGGCTAAATGATTGCTACGCTCTCAGGTAGAGCAATTAATGCTGTGGCGCTGAATACTCCACTCTCAAGCACTGTTCTTTCCATACTCCTGAAGAATTACCTCTTAAAACTATAGAATGAAATTTAAATAGCCTCTATCCCGGTGCCTTTTTCTCTCTCCTTTTCTCTCTTTTTTTTTCTTCGTGTCATTCTCCATAACCCAACTGAAATAGTTCACAATTTTTGAAATTTCATTTAAAATACATTTGCAGAAGCCTCTGTAGAGACTAAAAATACTGGCTTGCTCATGGCGGGGGCAGGGGGTGCAATAATAGTGCTGAGACCCTCTCAAGACTCTTCTGGGTGAAGCCACCTTGTTGAGATATGTACTGCCCTTGTGATCAACTGTAGAAGGACAATGACCGCCTTTTCATATGTATATTCTCATATATGTATGAAATATATATATTTGTTCAAGGCCAGGTTGGATGGGGCCCTGGGCAACCTCGTGTAGATCCAGGCCTGGAGGTTGGTGGCCCTGCCTGTGGCAGGGGGGCTGGAACTCTATGATCCTTGGGGTCCCTTCCAACCCAGACCATTCTATGATTCTGGGAATGGGAATATGCAAGTCAGAAAAGAAACTGTTAATGCATCTTCTGTCTAGAAACTTTAGATCAGTACTCAAGAGCACTTGCATAGAGCAGAACCGCTCCCTTTGCCACCTCAGATGGGGAAATTATGGTATGTGCCCAGGGTCCCAAATACTTCTTTCTTGCATTGGGGTCTGAGAGAAAATGAACTGTGAAAGGTCATGCCGGTGTTTCCTACTCTGGTAAAAACCCCCTCCTTAGGGAGGAGTAGGGGGCTGTGCCAGCCATGAGGAAGGGAAGGGATAGTGATGACTGTTGTATTGTCTCAAATTAAATTGATGTGTATTCAGGGACTCTGATGTATGTACTGAGTCAGATTGGTGAGTGTCATTCACGGTTAGCAGTTTGGTTTGGAGAGGAGCGGGGGGATACTAGGAATAGTTTTGTCCTAAGCAGCAAGGAATCCAAGGAACATACTACCTCATGCACTTTTTTATTTCAGTGGGTTTGCTTTTTGGGTAGTACTCTTGTTCCTTTGATCACGTCCTTGAGCACCTTCCCCTTGTGCACGCCTTTCTGCCCCACTGCCTTCCAAATAGTTCCTGTGACAGCAGATACCCAGACTGAAAATGTTTGCCATAACTCATAAGTCAAAGTACTTTCAATCCCAGAATAGAGGAGACTGCATGCAGACTTCATTACACAGTATTCATAACATAAACAAGCTTGCAATTATGTCATAGCAACAAGCACTATGCTTACATGAAAGTTTGATTCAGGTCTCCAAGAGTGGAAGACCTTTGCATCCAAAATATCACAGCAACCTACTTCTCTGAAAGAGTGCCCTACATAATTTCAGAAATTAGATATGACACCAATATAGTAGGCCATATGGTGCCTTTTGCTGGTGTAGGGTGAACAGTGGGATATTCTTGGGGCCACGCAAATGTCTGTCCACTGACTAGGTGAAGTCAGTGTTAGGCGGTGTGAGGTGCGACATTTGTTTTCGTGATGTTGTGAAGGCAACAAACTCAGAGCAACACTTGTTTTAAAAAGGCATTTGCTAATAGTATGGGCATGATCCTAAAAAGTGTTACCCTTTTTTTCCTTTTTTTTTTGGGCCCGTACCGTCTGCCTTCGATTGCCACTGAGAAATACCCAGAGGCTACATCTAAAATTACTTAGAGAACTCGGAACCTACCTCTCAGTAATTCATAAAGGGAGAGGGTTTCCCATGAGCAGACAGTCACATTTATCTGATTTGATCCCATGTTGATGGAGCAGGATTATTTATTTTTCTCATGGCTGTTCCCCATATTGCCTGTAGAAGTTGTAAGATGTGCATGAGATGTCTGTTGCTGGTGCTCTGTCAGGGCATCACAAGCAGGAGGAGAACCATTATCGGTGGTGCCTGTGTCAAGGACAGATTTTGCCATAAACATTTGCCATAAATATCATGGTCTTCAACCAAAGGCTTCTTTTGGATTGTATTCCAACATAAGCTCTACAGCCAGCCATCCAACGGAAGAGAGAGGGGCAAGCTGGTGGTGGAAACACGGAAGAGGAGTGAGGCAGAAATGACCTAATATTGAGCATCGCAGTAGCCTATATTCCTTATATTCTTGATAAAGGTACAGTAATCACAGCACAGCGCCTGTCAGCTGGGTCAAGCGCATGTCCCTAGGAAAGGCCAGGGCATGGTGTCCCACCTACCAAAGTGGCCGGTTGGAATGCAGCAGGTAAGGGTATCAGCATGGGCCATTCCCGAGGGGATGGGAAGGGGCAGCCAGAGGAGCGGGAGGCAGTAATGGCAAGCTGTGAATCCTGCTCCTAGCCAGCAGTGAAGTCATGGCCCAACAGCTACCTGTGAAATTCACTTGTCTGCCCATCAGGACAAGATGGTGCCTTATACAGAAATCAGCTGATTTTGTGGCCAGGAGTTTTGAGCATTTGGTCCTTGCCAGGGTGCTGGAACTTTTTATCTATGACAGGTTTACACAGCACATTATTTTTCACTCTTTTGCACCTTGTGAATTGCTGTGAATAATATCCCTTCCTGGGACGGTACCATTTGTTATGCATTTACTTTTGTGCATCATTGTAGAAATTACATTTGCGAGTGACAGAGCAAGTAGCAAAAGGTCTTGTTTCAGCCCCTTTTCCATACATTCTGTAGGACTTTCATCTTAGCTCGAGGGATTTCTTTTGGCCTTTTTTTTTCTGGATAATAATACCTTTGGGGTCTGTGTGAAGTGAGCTTTCTTTCAGCGATCTCTCTGACAGCAAGGCCCGTTTTCTGAGGCCTGCCCACATTTTACGCATCCGCTGCATGGGCTTTCCCTGTAATAACTCTGTGCTGACCTATGGGCCTTGGCAGAAATACCCATCTAACAAAAAGGCCCCTGGAGAGATGAGAAGCAGCAGCGCTGTTTCAGGTACACTGAGGCAGCTCAGGCGGCACCGCTTGACCTGTGCGTGGGGCAAAGCTTTGCAGCACAGAATGCAAGGCGTGGGCCTAAAAGCAGGCAGTGGGGATGTCTGGAGTTCCTCCCAGGCGGGGGCTGCGCAGACGTGTTGAGCTCCTTCCACACGTTCCCCTCTTGCCAGCCAGCGCAAACACTGCGAGTGGTTATCGCTCCAGACAAGTTGGCATGCCTTACAGCCTGGTGTGTGTGTTTATTAGGTGGCATCCGTGAGGATAATCTCATTTTGGCTTTTAACCATAAGGTAAATGTTCAGTGACCTTTGGGCGGTCTCTGCGCATAACGCCATGTGCTGCCAGCTACTTGATATTGGTGGTGATAGCGTTTCTGGCAGAGCCCCCAAGGTGGGAGCCCTCATTGTTCAGGGGCCGCCGTGTTTGCTGACAGACAGAAGTATCTTTGCCTGCTGCCAGCATGGGAGGCACCTGCTGATCAGAAACTTCTTTTATCACAATGTTTAATTTGCTGTCTCACAGCTTTTTGAAAGAGAAGCCTTTCATCTCTCAAATTTGGAAAGGAGTGATATGGTTATATTAAGCAGATGATGCCTATCTGTGGCTGAAAGGGGTTTTGTTTAGTTTGGTTTGTGCTATGTGTTGGGTTTTTTTAAGATGGCAGTTACAGTAAAGTGCCATGTAAGCGGCTCAACTGCAGACGTGAGATGAGTCAGGTCTGGATAACTCTGCTCCTGAGGAGAGTGCCTGCATTGTCCTCTTAAGTTCCCTCCCCAATGCTGTCTGGTCCTTCTCCTTGCTTCTCTCTCAACTGGAGAGAGAAGCTGTGTAACTCACTTCTAAGTCCTGAGCAGTAATGGAGGGTGGATTCATTTGGGTTCAGGGTTTTGGGTTGTTTTGGGCTTTTTTTGCTATTTCCAGTGATGGAGCTTGAAACCAGCGTAAACCCTGCTGGAAAGCAGCACCTAAGATGTTCCTGCTGTGGTGTTCCACCAGGCTCTGCTCTGATGGGGATTACCAGGCGGATGTCTGCTCTGTATAAAACTTTAGCCCCTGCACCGAACTGACACAGATTTTTGTTACATTTTATAGGAGGGTGGCATGCCTGTGCCATTTTGGAAATGTTGGCATCCTCTTAGAATTGTAGCTACTTGTTATATCATAAAATACATGCCCTAAAACCAGTGCCAGTACAGTGAACTCTCCTTGAAGAACGTTGTAGGGATGGACACATAATTTGAGCTGATAACCATGGATGGTTGTGATGATTAAAATATCCCTGAAGGCTAGGATCTGTCTTATTGATTATACTGGGCAGCGTTTCTGGGTAGCAATGCCAGATCGAATGGTATTTGGACACAAATGATCCTTCTTTTAATGTTTAATAAGCAAAGCTCTTTTGAAAAGTGGTGGTTATGTGGGTTGCTGGGTTTTGGGTTTGTTTTTCTTTGATACAAGTGGGTCTGTTTTCTCTCTGCTTTGCATTGTGTCTGGAATTCAAACTCGAATGAGAATGTAATAAAAGTCTTACTCGGTCAATGACTTTCAAGTGAAGAAGGGAAAAACTGCTGAATTTTGAGTGTGATGGGTTTTCTTGGAGTTTTGAGGGTTTTTTTCCTAACTTGAAACACTGACTTCTCTTACCTATTTCTATTCTGCGATTCAGGAAGGGAATACTTCACCCTCAAGCACAAATATGTGTATACCCAAATTTCCCCGGGTCCTAAAGGGTTTTGCCCATTCCCTTTTCTCTTTCTTGTTGCCTAAGGAAATGAAGTGATTTGGCTGTCTCACCCATTCCTTGTTTTTAGCATTTCCACAGCTGCTGGCCAACTACCTCAGGTTTTTAAGGTTAATTTGTCTTCACTCTTCAAGACAACTGGCAGGGATGTGGGAAGGGTGTGGGATGTGGGAAGCAGTCTGCCAGCTTTCTTAAAGCTGCAATAACAAAACTCAGCATAATCTTGAAGGTCTTCCTGCTGCCTTCCCTCTGCTCCGATCCTGGAAGGTTTTTGGGGGGGCCTAAGGGAGTGAAACATCTCACAGAGATTTGTATTAATCCAAGAGGAGAACGCTGCTTTGAAGAAAGCCATTCTATTGTAACGTCGCTCTGCATTTCTGAGTTTGGTTAATATGGTAATATGTATGAATAATGTATAGATGTAGCGCACTGTTTATGACCACCTGTGCACAGTGGTCTGTAATAGGTCTAATAAAGGGAGAGAAGCTCTCAGACATGCAGTAGAAGAATGCTGTTCATTAAGAAGTCATTGGGGACAAGTAGTTTAATGCTTCCAAGTAGCCAAGACAGTTGCATAGACACAGATATATAATGAAGATTAAGCTGTTTAGTATTAATTAAACTGAAAGTAACAGTTATATATGCTAGAAAAGAATGTTTGGGTGGTTTGTTTGTTTTTTTTTTCCATGGAGAAGCCGTTATACCAACTTCACACAATTTAGAACCCAAAGGCTCATTAGATTGTCTAATATGAGGGTCTAAAAAGCCTTGGAATTTCATTCATATGGCCCCCCATATTGACCCCTGGGGGTTTATTTGGACTAAATTGTTGGATGCCACATTCAGAAAAGAGATGAGAACGGAGGCCACACCCCAAGTTTAATGTCCATCTGGATAAGCTGTGATATGGGGTTGAGCCCTGTGATTCACACACTATGCTAAAAAAGAAAGGAAAATAATTCCTTTGGGGTTCCAGAACTGGGGAGATGCTGCCAGCTGCCAGCATGTACCAGGTACAGCCACATAACACCCGCCAGGTTACGCACTGAAGAAGTAAAATTCTCTGCATTGCCATGGAGTATCATTCCATCCTGTCCAGTGGCTCTTGCCATAGTATAGCACTTTGGAGGACTGCTCCAGTTTGTGGAAGAAAATAAAACTGGGATGCACAGCAGGGGAGAACCTCATTGGCAGTGGCTGAAGCCCTGCAGTGTGGTTGGCATTGTTGCTACTCAGAGCAGTAAATATTAGCAGAAGAGAGCGGTACTATTACCTGCCTTTGGTTTAACACAATAAGAGATTGAATGGGGAGGGGGAATCATGGGTTCAAGGGTCAGAACTGATCACTGTAATTAGTCAGCTTGACCCTCCCTCTTGGAGTTAGGCATTTAGGTGTTTTCCTATGAATTAGTTGGAAGCATATATTTTAGAGAGAAATACAATCTTCAGGACTCTATGTGATGGGAGTCTACCACCTGGCAACCTGTTCCAGTGTTTAATTACCCACACTGCTAGAAAATTGAGTCTTAATTCATGGTAATTTATTTATTCTAGATAATAAAGCCTTTGGGGCTGTCTGTCCTTTTAGTAAGTGTTTTTACAGTGCCTAGCACAAAAGGATCTCAGACTCCTGATGGGAGCCTAGGTGCCACCAGAATGTGCAAATAGCTTGTTAACGGGGAAGAGTAGACTGTGTTTCTGTTTACTCCGATAGTCTTAAAGAATGTAAGATTAAGGAGTTAGGTTCCTTGGTGCAGTGACTTCTTTTTCTTCCCTTGTATTTCCCTTCCTTATCTTACAGGCTATACAGTGATATTTTCAGTAAGGGAATGAGCGTTGTTTTTCACTTCTGTTGTTTTCTGGGGCTGGCACTAAAAATGTTCCCCTTTTTCAATTTGTCAACTGCATTGACAAATTACCCTTTGGCAAGGAATACAGCACAGTAATCTTGGAGTATAACTTTTCTGTCAGTCTGGCTTCCTTTATTTCTGCCAAGGGTATTGCTGGGAAACTCGGAGGTATGGCTGTGTATTTTTTGTAAATACACTAATAAGAATGTCGATCCTTGCATAGAAAAAGGGGTTTAGAATAAATGCCCTGGTTGGGCAAAAGTATAGTTAAAGTCTGGAAGAAGAGTGCAACGTGACCACGCTTTTTGCCTGATTTGGGGCTGCTGAAATATTATCTCATATAGGTCGGGACTAAAAAGGTGTTAGGGTTTTTGAATCAGCTGCCAGTGTCTCTAACAGGCTCTTGGAAAGCCAAGGATTAGTCAGATGGAGGAATGTCTTGGCCAAAGCTCTCTTTTCTCTGGCTAAACCCACTCCCTTGGCAGCACCGCATTGTATTCTTATAAAAGCTGCTGTGGAAGCTTGAGGTCAATGCAAGATTTCTTTATGAGTATTGGATCCTCCTGAGACCACTTAAAGTAGATTGAGAGCTTCTTTCTACTCAGGAATGTAATGGTGAATACGGGCCATTTCTAGGACATTTTGTTTGTTTTATGAACCTGCTTCTCCAGATTCCCCTTTTGTTTATTCAATCAGTACAAATGACTTCTTGACAAGGTTCCCAATTCTTGACAAGGTAGGTGGTTTTGTCTGTCATGCATTATAGCAAAGGACTGATGGCTCCAAACAATAGACATGTTGTTCCCATCTCAAGATGTCAAGTGCAAGCGTCTTTCAGCTGTGATTACTGGCATGCCGTCTTTGGTTCCATCTGAGATCTCTTAATCTTTCCTATGTTGGGAGGACAGCTCACAACAAAACATTACCTAGCAACAAAAATACCTCAGGTCGGTTCAGGGAAAGCAACAGAAGAGTTGTTATTAATCATGCTGAGATGATGCATTGTGGTTTAAAAAAATTGGAAAGGAAAGGTCAGATTAAATATTGACATTTACTGTATTCCAACTGTGTTAGCTTTCACTTTGGCTGACATGAAAACTTATAGTCAGTGAAAATGGGATATAAAACCTCTTGTCTGTGTTCTCCTGGATATCCCAAAGTGAAGGAAAAAAACCAACCCAAACAACAGTGATCTGTTATTTGGGAATGTTGCAGATGCAGCCTTCCAAATCTGAGAGGCTGAAGGCACTTCAATTCTGGTCCTGAGGGCTACTGGAGCTTGCATATCAAGATTACAGCGTAGTTGTCTTCAGTGGAAACCATTTTCTTTTAAATGAAAACTTTAATGAGCTCACTGTGTTAAAAAATGTGTTTAATAACAGGTATCACAGTAGTGAAAGGCACAGTACTTGCCAGCACCCTGCGGTGTGGTGTATTCAAAGAGTAAATCTAGGTGCGTTTCCAGCAGATGAAAACCTGACTTTCTTTTAGCCATCTCTACTCAGCAGTGATAACTTCACAAGGCTGAGTTAGACCGTAGCATAGCAGATCTCCTTGATCGTAATGGCATATGCTGAGTTCCACGAACGTTTCTATAGAGAAAGGACGGTATCACGAGCTGTTACTGAAAATATAAATAGTCTGTAACCATATAGGAAAGAAATGTGGTTGGAAGTGAGGAAGGTGCTGCTGTACGCAGAGGTAATTTTCATGTTAAACAGCGCCGTTCTGGAAAGGCTGGGGAACTTTCCACTCGGCTCTCTGCTCTTAGAGGTGGTAATTTGGAACCGATCCGTGCATTGCAGCGTGGGTAGTGTGAGCAAACAGTGGCACGAGTGGGCACAGGTGGGTGGTTGAAATTGTAATTCACATATTCTTTTTTACTTCACATGATTTTCCCTGGGCTGAAATGGCGCCAGGTCGGTCGGCCTGGTTGTGCTGAAGCCATTATTTCCTTGGTGGATGCTTTTCACCCGTGGCCAGTGTTTGCTACGTGCGTTACCTGCGGGCGGTCAGTGAGGAAGAGCACACAGACCTGTGGAAGGACAAGTGGAATTTGAGAAGGGGCTAAAATAATGCAGTATTAATTTCTGTCACACCTTGGATATGAAGTGATTTGCACAAGGAGAAGAATTCAAGGCATCACTGTCCAAGTCCCTTAGAAAACTAGACCTCCATGTTGACATTAAAAAAAAATACCCAAACCGATGTGGTTTTTGCTGATTCCAATAAGCAAAAGATGATTAAGCTACGAAGATGATTAAGCGCCTGGAGCGTCTCCCCTATGAGGAAAGGCTGAGTGAGCTGGGACTGTTCAGCCTAGAGAAAAGAAGACTAAGGGTGGACCTAATTAATGTTTATAAATATCTTAAGCATGGGATGCATGGGGAAATAGCCAGCCCCTTTTCAGTGGTCTGTGGGGACAGGACAAGGGGCAATGGCTGTAAACTGGAGCACAGGAAGTTCCGCACCAACATGCGGAAGAACTTTTACACAGTGAGGGTGACAGAGCCCTGGGACAGGCTGCCCAGGGGGGTGGTGGAGTCTCCTGCTCTGGAGATATTCAAGACCCGTCTGGACACCTACCTGTGTGACCTGTCCTAGGGAACCTGCTTTGGCAGGGGGGTTGGACCCAATGATCTCTCGAGGTCCGTCCCAACCCCTACGATTCTGTGATTCTGTGAAATGCCTTGTAGTCATCAGCCTACAGAACAACTTTAGGCTTGCTACTTCGAATGAGTTGTTAACTTGTGTTCATCTTCTGGAGAAAGCCTGGCTTTACAGCCTACGAGTGCAAGCTTCAAGACTTTAAGCAGAAAAAAAAAAAGAAGAAAAATTGTTCCCTGGAGAATTTAGCTTGCTGGGAGATGATGTAGGCTAGCGTAAACTTTTGAAGTGATGCATACAATGTTCTTGTCAGGGTTTTTTTAAGCTGTTGCTGTACCCTTGTAAGTAGTTGAAAAATGTCTTTCCTCTGGTAGTAGCCATAGTTTGTGGGTAATGGCTTGTCAGAAACACTGTTGGTTCATAAAGATTAGCTATGGGAAAGTGTCTG
>VZTU01013796.1:286771-340051 GCA_013400835.1 Zapornia atra
GACGGGGCATCCACTACTTCTCTGGGCAGCCTGTTCCAGCACCTCACCATTCTTTCTGTGAAAAACTTCCCCCTAATATCTAATCTAAACCTTCCTTCCTTTAGTTTTAATCCATTCCCCCTTGTCCTGCCATTATCTGCCCTTTTAAAAAGTTGAATCCCCTCCTGCTTATAAGCTCCCTTCAGGTACTGGAAGGCTGCAACGAGGTCCCCCTGCAGCCTTCTCTTCTCCAGGCTGAACAAGCCCAGCTCCCTCAGCCTCTCTTCATAGCAGAGGTGCTGCAGCGCTCTAACCATGTTCATGGCCTCCTCTGAACCCTCTCCAACAGTTCCACATCTTTCTTGTATTGGGGCCCCAGATCTGGACACAGTACTCCAGATGAGGCCTCACGAGGGCAGAGTAGAGAGGGACAAAACAATAAATGGTAATTCTGGACATCCTGGGCATCTGTGTGGTAGAGCCATGTGAAGAAGCCTTTTCAAAATCAGAATCTTGCTCCCCATTCAGGACTGTCCCAGAGAAACCACCTCACTAGTTTGTCATCAAGGATATGTGGCAGTAGATAAAGGTGGTAGGATTTTTAAGAGGGGGGGAAAATCAGCTTGATTTTGTACAAAAAGCTCAGCATTAACCGAGACGCGTGGCTTTGTGTGAAGGAAGTAATTAGGGAAGTGAAGGAAGTCATTAGGGAATATCTTGTGTTTTGTATTTGAAATTGCCACAAAGTTAGCTAAAAAATTAAGATACAACTGGAACTTTTGACTTTTTGGTGCTAACAGCAGTGGAAATTGAACGATGTTTTGATGGTCTGAACTGATCTCAGGGCAAGTTTTCTCAGGGATCTCTGGACTTTGATGTAGTCTGACCTGTAGTTGCTGGTGCAAAATTGTTGTTGAAGATTGACTGAGAAGCTAAGCTGTACAGGAGTGTGAACCACAAAGCAGGTGAAGTGTAAGCTCACTGAGCAGCACAGGTTCGAGCTAACCTCTGAACTAACCGAGTTAATCTCAGTCTTGTCACAAATTTCTGTTAAATGTGGTAAATATAATTTTTTAGGGAACCATTTCAGTGTTTCACTTTGGAAGTTGCCAAAACGTTTCATTTCAGGTTGTTTTTTAAATTTCACATGTTTTTTACCAGACAACATTGGAGAAAAGTTAAGTATTACATTAAAAATGTGTTTGTTATTCACTTAATTGCTGTCCTCAAGTCCCCGATTTCTATTTAACTTGAAGTGAGCAAAATACCCTGTGGTTGTGATGCAGTTAGAACATGCCAAATAATTTTCTAAATTATTTTATTTATTTATTTATCTCTCAGGAAAAGATCAATCAACCTGGTTTTTAGTGATTGGGGTTCAGGGAAGCCATGTTAGAGGTTCTTTTTTTTTTTTTTCCTCCCCTTTTATCTTCTTCCTGCATTACTACTGTAACAGGCTGGGGGAGGAAGGAGGTTTGTCAGCCAGCAAGAATAAGAGCACTTGTCACCACTTCAGGGGATTTGGGAGAATTTCCTCAGCAGATTGGAGGGAAGAGTGAAAAGTTCACGTCAGCCTAGAGGTATGAGTGAGATTTGCCGAGTGAATTTTGTGGTAGATGCCCTGAGTACACCCTGTTGTCAAAATCCTCTTGACTTTGGTTTTTTTTTGTTTGTTTTTTTTTTTTTTTCAAGAAATTCTCCTGTGCCCTCATCGTAGCCACCAGATCTCCCTTTCCAGTTAGCAAAACTTAGGCTCAGGGATGTCAAAGTGGCCCAAAACCCTTTCTCCAGCTGCGAAGTACTGTAGAAGAGAGACCTCTTTTTTCCCTGCATCCTAAAGATGAGGTCTGCCCACTGATACAGTGATCACAGAGACCAGATCATGCCTTTCCTGCACCCACAGTATGGCAAGTATTCCATGTCACAGAGAATCCAGCATAGCCACCTATCTGCCCTGCTCTGTTTTCTGCTTGGCAGGATACCCCAAGGGCAACATTTTGGCACAAACCTAGCCTGCACCAGTGCAGGGCATTAACTCTCCACAGAGCTGGTCCATGGCTAGGACATTAATTTTTCCATCTCTTTCACCCTGTATGTTTGGGGCTTTTAAAAGTCATACAAAGCTGCTATCATTCTATTAAAAAACAAAATCAGAAACACTCAGAGAAGCATGTTCTTCTTGTTGACATAATTCTGAAAATGTATTGAAAGAGCCTGGGCATCCTTGGGAAGGCTAAGTGCTACTGCAGGAATCTCACTGCAATTGTGGCTGCTTCTTACCCTGTCATTGGACTTTGTCTCCAGGGTAGAAACTGAACGTGGCTAAATCTCTGCTAAGAACCTCTTGAAGGCGCGTTCATACAGCAGGAGAGAATGAGTGACTCAGGGGCATAAGACAGAGGTATCATCAACCTGTCAGGGTACTGGCACTCAAAAGCAGCTGTCCTTGATTACTGTGTATTGGTGACATCATGGCTTAAACTTGGCATTGCTAAAAATAATTCCAGGATTTTAAAATGAAATCATCCTTTGTAAAAGATGCTAACCTGAAGCGCTTAGAGATGAGAACCTGTTTTGTTGGGGTTTTGGCAGCAAATGGAAGCATGTGAAGAAGTCTGTTAGCACTTCGGGATACAGTGCAACTTGGTGGTGTCCTATACTCAGACACCATTGCTGATTTACAGATTCATGGAGCGCCAGGGGTTGGGAGGGATCTCTGGAGATCATCCAGTCCAGCCCCCTTGCTAAAGCAGCAGCACCTAGAGCACATTGCACAGGATCACGTCCAGGCGAGTCTGGCATATCAAGACACCACAGCCTCTCTGGGCAGCCTGTCCCAGTGCTCTGTCACCCTCTGAGTAATGAAGGTTTTTACTCATGTTCAGACAGGACTTGCTGTGTTCCAGTTTGTGCCTACTGCCCCTTATCCTCTCAGTGGGCACCACTGAGAAGAGCCTGGTCCCGTCCTCTTGACACCCGCCCTTTTGTAGCAGGCTTATCCAGCCTTCCTCTAAACAGACACATCCTTCTGCTACAATACATTGACAAGTCATTTCAACGTGTCATCTCTCAAATCCATGGTGGTCTTTTTTTTTTGCCAGGGCATAGCCTCAATTGAATATGCAATGTGAGAAGATATTTTTATCAGGAGTGTGCAGACCACATCCATTACCTTCATCTTGTCAGCCCAAGTAGCTGAGGCTTGCTGGGCAAAGAGTCTCGTGGTTTGGTCCCAGTAACACCAAGCCTACAGGTTTCATGGTCCCAGTAACACCCAGCCTGGTGTAGCTGTGCTTCTCTTTATAGTGAGGGGAGATTTTTTTTTTCCTTCCAAGTTGGATTTCTGTGCCTGCCCATCCCTAACGCTGAAAATGGGCTCCTTTCTTCATGCTCTGGCTTGTAGTCAGCTTGGGAATAGTCACCACGTTCTTGCCAAACAGAGTCACATTCCTTTCTAGTTCTGACAAAGGTCTCTGGATCATTTTCTGTCTAAGGTTTGTCAGATATCACTGGTATCCAGTGCATGTGAGAGGAGAGAAAGCAGAGCTCACTTTGGACGTGTGATTTACAGAAGTTTCCTCACTTTCAGTTCTTGCTGTTTGCCATGAAGAGCCTCCTGGAAGAAACTGTGACATCTTCTACCTCTCCTCCTAGTGCAGATTTTAGCCTTTCTTTACACAAAGTGTTATGTGTTTGAATGACTGGTAGTGATGAACCAGAAACAAATTTGTAATGTAATTGTGATGCCTGAGCAGTTCCTTCAGCAGAAACTACAAAGAACTCGAGTGAAATACGTGTATGTAGTAAAAGTGGGTGAGTCTGTATTATGTCTGCCCTGAATTGGTTGAACCCCAAGGAAGCTGATGTGCTATTTTCAGGTGGCAGACTGTGTATTTTCAATATTAAATCCGGTGTAAAGCGTGGTTATGGTGGAACCAAATGGAACAGCACAGTTTGAAAAGACAGCGTGTCCTGAAGCACGAAGGAAAGAAGTGAAGAGTTGGAGTGCAGTCTTCAGCGTGTGGATGCTGATCACAAGTAGTAACAGATTTTACATTGAAATGCTCATCTATATACTGATATCAAAGGGAAAAGAATGAACTCAAACATATCCTCACCCTCTTTGATGCTACATGATTTAAAATATGTGCTGACATTCAAGAGATGAAAGGTGAGACAAGGGAAAAAAGTCATTTGAATGCAAGAGATTTGCTAGCAGCTTTCAAAGATTTTGTTCAGTTTTAATACTGAGAAGATTGTTTTAAGCACGTTAAACTTTACAACAGAAGAAAATGACCACATTTGGTTTTACCCAACATTCACACAGTTGTGCACAGCAATCTATAAATGAATATAAAGGAGTATTTTGGAAGGTTGTGTGCCAGACCTGAGCTGGGGACTCACAGACTGGTTCTGCCGCAGGGGTTGGTTGCAGTGTGAGCCTGTCCCGTGGTCAGGGCTGAGACGTCCCCGGAGAGCAGAAGGATGTTCAGTCTAAGCTCCTTGCTGTCACAGTCTTTCCAGACTGGAGCAGATTTGCGTGCAGCTGTCTTACAGCATGGTAGCCTTGAAAGTGCAGTTGTGCCCATTATGCTGACAAACCCAAAGACTGAAAGAAATTGATATAGATATCTAGTATCTAGATGGTTGGCATCAGCTCTTCTGGACGTACCTCATGAAAAAGGAGGGAAATACCAGTTTGTGCTTCTATTTGAGGCTTTTTTAATTGAATGAAGGCAACATTAAGACTTCAAATATAATTGTATTTGCCAGAAATAAATGTTTGCTCTTGCCTCTGTTTCTAACCAAATCCGAGCCTGCAACAAGCACCGTTGTATCCTCAGCCAGACTGTAGAGCCCAAAAGCAAATGATCCAGAAACTGAATGTGCAGTATCTTGGGCAGGTTTTTTTTAAGGCACACACAGTTGGTTTTGTTCTAACTGATAGAGGAATAAAAAGAGTGATTAAGGCCATGAACACATCACTTTGGGGAAATCCTTGTTTGCAACCCCGTTCTCAGATCCAATGTCCGTGTCCTCCTTTGTCATGAGATTTTTTTTTTCCCCCCCAAATCTTTGTCCATTGTGGAGCTGCTGTGTCAAGGGCAGTTCAGTCATGGTGGCGTTCCTGCAGGATTGTTCTGCCTCTCTCATGCTGCTCTTCACAGCATGCTCTTCATGCTCCTGACTTCCTTTAAGCATCTGTTAAGTTATAGAGCTCTGGCTGTGTTTATGGAGCTCCAAGATGGACAGCCAGACTTGCACTTGTGTTTGCGTATTCACTTGGACATTTCAAGATCTTTTCTGCTCGGGAAGAGAGCAAAGAGGGTGAAAAGACCCCTCTGTGTGTTTGCTTGGCAGCATTTTGTGAGAAGTTTTCTTCAGTGTTTTGGGGGTTTTGGTCCTTTTTGACAGTTTGATAGAAGGGGTGGCTGCATTAATATGCAGGTGAAGCAGTGCTTGGGTAAGAAGCGCTTGTGGATGGCCACAGTATCGCAGTACGGAACGGAAGGTGGGTTTTGTGGTACAGTAAGGAGGGACAAAGCATATGCTGTGAGTGGAAAAGGGAGTACTACATAAATGGAGTAGGGAACAGAAGTGAGCAGACAAACGCCTGGTCCTTCAGTAAAGAAGATGAGAGGACATGGTGGAGGCAGCACTGGGTGTGGGGAGGAGTGTGAGGGGGGGAGACTAGTCCAGGCAGCCTCACCTGGAGCCCCTGTGCCCTCTCTTTCCATCCTCCACGCTATCAGGTAAACTCATACATATTCATAGTGATAGAAATAATAACAATAATGAAAATTGGTAGCAAAATCAAATTAATGTGATCTCCTGCAGCAGAAATATTTACCCGATGTGTCCTGCCAGTTAGAGAGATTGGCATTAAACCTAGACATTACCTCATCTTCCTGGGCAGACAGCCTATTTCTATGCTAAGCAAGTCTGCAGGAGTGAACAACTGAATACCTGCCTGATTAGCTGTGCAGCAGCAGATCCTGGTTAGAAGCGATTTCCCTTAGCGCTTTCTCTCTCTTTTGCTCGCCCGCTTTCTCCCTGCAAGGTTTGTCACCGGGCATTATCAAACTATGTTTTTCATCTTGAAGGGCACGTTGCAGGGAAGATCAGCCAGACAGGTGGGCTAGTATAAATGCTGAACCAAATCAGAAAGGTCAAGAAGAACAGAAGGAAAAAAAAAAATAAAGTGTGTGTATCTCCCTCCCTGTCTCTGCATGTGTCAGTGCCAGCTAGGTGAAACTGGATTAATGAGGAAGGGAGAGATAAGTGCTAAGAGGATTGTGCTATAAAAGGAGATTTTGGGTTTTGAGAATGGATGAGGGTTTCTTTATGAAAACTTTAATTGGCTACCTTAGATCATTTCTTTAGCTTTGTTCCTGGGTGGCAAATCATAAGTTTCCTGCTGGGTGTAAAATCATAGCATAATTATGATAGTTGGCCTGTGTAGAGTGTCTTCTATCGCAGACTCCCAGCATGCTGTATATTCTTTAAAAAATTAAGCTTCATAATGTATTTCAGAGGAGTAGTCTGACAAGTAGTAATAAAAATAGTAATAAAACCCCCAAAACACAGAGCGAAGGAAAAACAGCCCAAATAACAGTTGATTTTGTTGCAGCACCTTTAAAGGCACATCATGCTATCCACCTGCTTGGCTACCACTAGGCTGTTTTTCCATAGCAAGTTTCAAGGAGTTGGGGATACGGTATCACCGTTACTGATTTGTTGAAGCCCTCACAGTAATGCCTTTGTGTGCATTTGAGAGCTGTGGATGTCCGTAAGTCACCCCTCTTCTACCTTGGTGCTGGCACGGCGGTATTTTCCCATCTATGCCTCTATTTCCATTGCAGGCCTGGCCACCTTTGTGCTTTTCCTTCACTTGGCTCCATCACTTACGTTATCAGGAGGGCAGGAAAAAAAAGCCACAGTGAAATTAAGCCTTTTGTTTGTCTAATTTGATGTTCACAAATCCGAAGCAATTCTGCACAAGCCTGGTATTTATACAGTAGATTTCTTCTCTGTTTTGATCACTGGATGTATTTCTAAACTGCAGTCGACTTAACTGTTGAAAATGGTAAGGAACTACCTCCTAGAGAAAAGACCTTAATTAATTGGCATCTTCCACCTCCTTCTGTGCTGCCAGAACACATGTGGCTTCTGCAGGACCTGCTCTTCCAGGTGGCCAAACTCTGGAAGTGACTTTTCTCCTTCTCCCAGTTACTGGTCCTAATTTGGAGAATGCATATTGCTGAAGCATGCGTCACTCTCCTGGAAGGGATGTAGACCCTGGAGATGTAGAGTCCTGCACCAGTAGACTTGCTTAATGGCCAGGTGATTTTCCAGGAAGGGAGTTTTCTCTTGGTAAAGGCAACAAGTTGCTGTCTCCTGAGTGTCTTAAAGGAGAAACTCCTTTATAAAAACATCCCATATCTTTTAACGCATTGATAAAGGCACTGGAGAAGTGGACGCTGATTCTCTACACCCTAATTAGTGACAGAGCTGAACTTTTTAATTTGTAAGGCTATAATTTTGGTTAAGTGGCAGTTAGTATTTCTGACAGAAGTGAAAAGGGAAAGAAAAAAGAAAGCCCGCAAAGGGATAGGGGTCTAGATGCTCGACCTTGCTTATGAAGATCTTGTAGTTGTTTTCATTTAATTTCTTCAAACAGTAGCACCACTTTATCGTGAGGCTTTAAGGAGCAGCAGCATAAAGGAGACACCATCAGCAGAAAGGGAAGCAGTGTCCTGATATTCGTCAAGGGAACAACAGGACCTTGTGGCCCTCTGGAGTTTGGTTGGTCGTGGTAAACTGTGTCAAAGTCCTGCGTTTTGTCAAAATGTCTGAGGGGGGTAGTCTCTTACCTAGTTGGGTTTTTTCCTCAGCAATATAAAAGATAATCAAGTTCTACACAATGCCCATATTTCCAATATGGCATAGTCAAAAAAAGGGCACTCTACTGTTGCTAGTGACTTTGGCAGGACAAGGGGGAATGGATTAAAGCTAAAGGAAGGAAGGTTTAGATTAGATATTAGGGGGAAGTTTTTTACAGAGAGAGTGGTGAGGTGCTGGAACAGGCTGCCCAGAGAAGTAGTGGATGCCCCATCCCTGGAAGTGTTGAAGGCCAGGTTGGATGGGGCCCTGGGCAACCTCGTGTAGATCCAGGCCTGGAGGTTGGTGGCCCTGCCTGTGGCAGGGGGTTTGGAGCTCTATGATCCTTGGGGTCCCTTCCAACCCAGACCATTCTATGATTCTATGATTCTATGACTTGCCCTAGTTTGATGTCGGCAGAAGACCTTGAACACGTTTCAGGCAGGTTATTTAAGTGGTGAAAGTCAGAGTGTCCTCTTTAAGAAAGGACAAGTAGACCACTGAGATATTTCTGGTTGTTAATTTGTAGTTAAATTATAAAAGTCGTTGGGCTTCTTGCTTTAGGAACTGGATCTTTCACAGCGTCGAGGCTGCCGAAGTTGTCAAAGCGTGCAAGCATTAGCTTGTCGGGTAGGGGAACCACTAGTGCTCCAGACAGGAGTTTGAAGGAGTCATCCCCACAACCCTTGTGCCTGCAGGCAGGGATGACTAACGGAAGAAGAAACAAGTAGCTCGTTTCTGAAATAAAGTGGCATTTTCCATTCTGTCATCCATAGATGAGAAGAATGGACATTGGGTTATGACACCGCTCTCTAAATTTTTCTCAAGGGAAAACAGAAGTGGAACACAATCTTCTTTTTTTTTGTTTTTTCCAGAATATTTCCTCACTTAAGGCAAAAGCAAGAACATCATTGCTTAAGATGTGACAGAAAATATGATGTTGTTTCAGTAGCCACGTACAGTGCCAGCACAACCTGTCCTGCTTTTTGGCCAGTGACCGTGCAAGAGTGAACAAAATCTTTTCACTATGTCCCAAATTAATTTTTCCTTTTAAGTCCCAGGGCTCAGACAAAATAAAATATGTAAGTCATTGGTTACAACACTCTCCTTGAGCAAGCATTTTTGTTTTTACTCAAAGAAGAGAAGTATCTAGAAGTTGTCCCATGGCTTATCTTTTCACCTGAGAATTTACATCTTCATCCAAATTAGAAATGCGGCAGGTTGCTAAGAGGCAGGTATGGTAGATTCCAGAATACTTTATCTTATCAGTAATCTCTGCCTGTATCAACATGACAAAACAGTGCTGGCACTGCATACCTGGTGGCAAATGAAGCTACTTCCTCTTTAATATATATTCTTAATTGCCTTGAACCCCTAGATCCATTGAAGGCATGGTGTGGTCTCTGCATTAAGCAAATGTATCCTTTCACATCATAATTATAAACTCCTGAGCCTCCACCCCTCTGTCCTGAACTGTGCTGTCTCCAAATTCTGTTGACTTATATTTTTTATTTGGTTTTACCTCTTCCTTAGAAATGCTGTGATCTCAGTCTGTAATGACCTTCACCCTGGGATACGATGCTATTAAAATGTTAACAGCTATCCTGTTACACTTACATAAACAGGTAAAATATGCAACAGTCAATAAATAAGGACCAGGTAAATAAGGTGAAGAGCTTGCTTTTTTGTTGGTTTTGGGGTGGGGGGTGTTTTTTAAATAGTGATGCCATTGGCAGTTGTCAAATGCATAGGCTCTGTAACTCCAATTCTTTAACTTACTGTTGTCCTCCACCTATCAGCAGTTCAGATCACATGCTACCTTGGATATTGGTAATCTGATTTCACCAGTTCCTTATTGTTTTCGTGAGAAAATTGCAGCTCCCAATAAACCAAGTCTCTTGGCCCATTACATTACAACACAAAACTCAAATGCTTCCCGTGTGTCTTTTGTAAGAGAGGAGGCTTTTAGACTGTTGTTGAATGGCGTGAATTTAAATGCTGTCCTGTGTCTTGCAGGCAGACATGAAATAGGCAGAGCTCAGACCTGTGAAGCAATGGCTTTAGTCTCTGCTTACCCCACCGTGCCAGTGGCACCCAGATCTCTGGCTGCAAGGGAACAGACAAGGATCCTCAGCATCCCGCATTTTCAGCGGAGGTGAACAGAGGTGCTGGTGTTGGGGTGGGAGTGTGCAGCGCTGCCCACAGCGCGCTCAGCAGTGTTGCCTGTGGTCCAGCACAGACGGGGGTGGGAGGGTAGGTGTCAGAAGGATTCCCCAGCTGCAGAGAGAGACGCTCGGCCACTCTCCCCTGGGGACAGGGCTACTATGATGAGTGTGCATCTGCACGGAGCCGGCAGCTCTGGCTGACTTCCTCCCCAAAGCTCAAACCACCTTTTTAGCAGAGTGCAGTGTTTATCAGATGCTGCTACGCTCTGAATCTTTTCCTCTGCTAATGTTTCGGACACTTAGAAGTAAATGAGAATTGCTGTGGACTAAAACCACTGCAAAACATTTCTTCCCTGTTTAAAATTCCCAGAGAAAAATGGCTTTGGTGACTGATTGTGACCATTGCATGTGTGTTGTCTTGCCTGCTCTTCACCCTCTGCAACAGCCTTGGAACCAATAGCCCCCCAATAGAGGAACAGGTCTTAGAGATGTGTTGGTTTCCTCAGAAGTGAGAAGCAGGTGAAAGAGAAATACTTTGCTAGTGAGTCCATGGAATGAAAAGTTGCAGGAAGAGCCCAGTGCCAAGTCAGCACCAGAGTCTGTCTGAGAAAGGGATGGTATGGACGCTACTGGAAAAACTTTTCTTAGTGCTTGCCCCTTACTGAACATCAGCAATCCAAACAGAAAGCTGAGAGAAATCCGATATCATTAGTTTTGCTGTTCACAGACCCGTGTCTGGTTTTAACGTTGCTTCTGAGGAGCAGTAGGGCGAATGAGTACTGTTGAATCAGTTGTCACGGGCCATGCTGTGGTCACCGTTTCTCCAGGAGCTAGACTAGGACCTCAGATTCCTTTACCATAAGTCTGAAAGCCTTCAAGATGGCAATTGATCTCAGTTATTACCTATTAATGATTAGTTTTAACTGGAATTTAGGAGCAAAAGACTGTTTCTTGGCCACTTTGATTTTAGGGAATGGGGGGTGGGGGGGAGGGGGGCGAGGGAACTGATGCTGGAGCTCAAGGGTCCTTTTTGCTTTCTAGGGTGTTTTAGGTGCAGCTCTGATGACATGATTTTTGGTTCAAAAGATTAATTGTAGACTTTTTTTGTTGTTCATATTTCTGTATCTTACAGTTAAAAACAAGGATTGGATTTTTAAGTAAACTCAAATACTGAAGAAAGGCAGTAGGTTAAGGTTATATTAGTAAGTTTTTTTTCTTAAGCTTTAAAAATTGCCAGAAACGATGGCTAGATAAATTATCTTACAGAATACAGAGTTTTATTGAAGTGGTTTAGCAATATCCTATGTGCTTAGATACACCAAAGAAGAAACAAGAAGTATGTACTAAATGCTTTGGCTTTTACTCACCATTAAGGTGGTGGTATTAGTACATGTAAGAATTTATATGCTTTTGTAAGATCTGTTTTTCTCTTTAGTTGCTGTATTAGAGAACCCTGAGAGCTTTGTTTAGTTACTGAAACATGCATTAGTCTCGGCTCTAATCAAAGGTGGGCAACATTTTTCAAAAGCAGGAGTAAGGATACAGCATAAAAGAAAAGGCATCAGCCTCGGGGAATTTCCCTCTGCTAAAGGGCTGCCTAAAATGTTGATTTCATTTTTCTCACTAGTAGTCACTAGTCTAGTGATTCATAACGTTATTTGGGCAGTATTTTCTGATCTTCTTTTAAGATGCTATGGAATGCACCTTGAGAGACGCTTTAAAATAGTGTACATTGAATTTATGTTAAGAGGTGGATGTTGAATGGGAGATTAAGTAAGGAGAGGAGCATACTTCTCATGAACTCCTTTGATTTATGGAAAATTAATAAGTAATAGTTTGCAGAATCTTAAAGGTGTTCATATTTCTCAGTCTAGTCACAGTGTGTATCTGTCTCCATGTACTCACAGCTGTGTGTGGAATGCCCTCCATTGCCGTCCTTGCTCAAATAAAACACTGTTTGCTTACAAGAAGACTTAATGAATTCCCCAAAGATCAGGGTCATACAGTCTTGCATCAGGGGAAGATGAATCTGCTTCCTGCAGTTGCTTTTTTTCTGGCTTGTGAAGTGTTTAAGAGCAGGTGAGAGAGCATGCGTGGTGCTGGGAGCGGTGTAGGAAGCACATGTGGACAGACACGGGTACGTGCATGTGTCACACATACCTGTGACTTTGTGTGTCAGTGTAACAGTCACTTTCCAGCCTCCTGAGGCTCTTTTTTTTTTTGGATCTGGGACCGAAAGTTTGTATGCACTTCACCTTTGTGCGAGTCACTGCTCTCTGCATGAGGAACAGAGCACATACACAGGCAGACGGCGATGTGTTGAATGTGACTCTCTAACAACAATAACTGAGACGTCTTCTTATCTTGAAGTTCTTAATACAGTTCACAAAGATCAGTTTAACTACCACAGTCCCACTGCCAAAGTCGGGTTGACATCACGCCCCCTCCCCACCCCACCCCCTTATTTAAATGGCAAACTGTGAGACATAAAGAGGTTGTGTTTGTTTTCCTGCATTCTGCAGGTAATCACCGTCAGAGTTGGACTCCAGAGCTTTTAACTCCAAACCCATTAGCAAATTATTATTAGGCCATTATTAATGCATGCACTTATTTGATTCAGCTGTGAACGTGGTTATGTGTTCATACGTGTTATGTAATGTCGAAACCCAGTTACATAAAGGTTTAGTGCTTCAGCAGGGAAGGGCTGCACGGAGGGAAAGGTGAAACGCCCCATCATATTGTTATGCTACTTGCCAACCTGACTTCTGACTTCTGAAAGTGCCACATCTTAAATCCTGTGCTCCAGAAATACACAGCCAACTCTCTCCATACAGACAGCGGTGCATGATCATGCATGTGAAGTTAAAAATGTGTGGTTGGATGTGCAGTCGGGTTCCCCTTGCCTGCATTTCAGTAATTCCAGGTTTGAACACTGGGTTTTAAGACCCCTCTGATGCTCTTTGGAACTGAAAAAAGGCTCCTGGCCAATAAAAAAATCTGTAAGGATTCACTCTACAAGTAGGATTAAAAGAAGCATCAGGCTGGGGGAAAAAGAAAAACAACCCACCACCGGAGAAAAATACTCTGCTTCTGAAACCTGTTGCTGTTACTGCAGGGTCAGAGCGTTTGGGCTGAGCCCCAAGAGTCCATACATGGTATTATAAGTGTGTGGCTGTTCCCAGAACCTGTGTCTTGCAAATGCTCTTCTTCAGTTTGCTAAATGTGTCTCAGGCTCTGAGAGTCTCAGGCCCTGGGGAGAGGGAGCAGAGAGGAGTGATTGTAACAGGTATTTAAATTTGCACCTTTTTTCCTCAAAGCTGAACAAAGAGACCTTACAAATCACCAAGCGCTGGAGTGTTAGGGAGAAAACATTCATGCTACCAAAAGTGTAATAAAATTTGATGACTAAAGCAGTAAAAGGGTGAATTATCCTTATTGCTGAAGTTGCAGGGAAGGATCGAAGTTGTGTTTGATAGCAGACCTTTACATCCCATGCCTTTTCCTTTTTATTTGCTCATCAAAGCAATACTGCAGAAAAATTAATGTCACTGAGGCACGACATCATGCATGCTAGTCTGCAGTCACCCACAGAATCTAGGTGATGCATCACTGTGATGTAATCTCTGTCATAACTATCACAGAATCATAGAATCACAGAATTGTAGGGACCTTGGGAGATCATCAGGTCCAACCCCCCCTGCCAAAGCAGGATAAAATATGCTGGCTAAAAAAGCATCTGAGCACTGAGAGCAGACCAGGAGGGTTAGATGCACGGTGAACAATTCCATAGCTGTTATTTAGGACCTTTCAGGTATAAATCAGCTGTGGAAGCTGAGAAGCAGTTCAGCGCCGAGTTCCCTTTTCCCAGGAATACCCTGGGAGTTCCCGGTTATTGCCAAGTGGAAATGAAGCATCAAGCTGTCTCCCGAGCTTCATCAAACTTCCTGCCTAACTTAACTGCACTGCAGCTCTGCTCAGGCTCTGCCTGAGAGTAAGCAAATGAAACGTTTTGTTAAACTTGTTTGGCATTAAGTTGGGACATGCAAAAACTTCCTTGGAATGTTAATTTCCTATTTTTGGTTTCCTTTCCTGGCGAGGAAGGTAACCGAAGTGCAGTCCTACCCAGTTAATCCTGTGTGAGAAACTTCTGGGTTTTGAAAAGCTTCATGGTACTTAGCTCACATCACATGTGCTGCGATGCCTCTTCAGCATCGTACAGAGCGCTGACGTTAAAAATCGATGCCCTAAGCAAGCGCAAGAGAGGGACTGGCAATTCCAGCATCTTCTGCCTCCACCTTGAATTCTGAGCTGTTGCCCTTGCTCAGGAAAAGCTCTGTACTGTGGGTAAATGCAGATAATTAGCACAGTTTCTCCTCTGTCATCGAAGAGAGTAGATACCAAAGTATTCATCTGGTTTACACTTTGCCTCTTCATTATATGATACCCAGCCTCAGCTTAAATAAAGGGGGGAGAGGGGAATAGCACCACACAGGTTTTTGACTGCTTTTACTTACCGTGGTGTAGTTGTTTTCATAGGTGATTTTATTCTTGACATACTCTCTTTCTGTACAGAATTACGTGAATTTAGTATGAATACAGTAGCTTCACACCCCACCTCCCTCCCCAAGTGTTTTTGGGGGTTATTATGGTTTTGTGTGTATTTTTCAATGGGGCAGGGGAAAAGAGGGTGAGCTGGGTATCATCCTTACAGAACAGAATGAAGGTGTTTCTGTTCTGTGCATTTTCACAGCCATTAAACATACAGATTTCATGTCAAACTTGGTTTTGAATGTCTGTGCTTTCCAAAGGTGCTGCTGATTACAGTGCATTAGAATATTTTTCCCTTTTTTTTTTCTTTTTTTCCTTTTTCTTTCTCCTAAACTGCAGTTGTGTTCTCTCAGCATTAGCTCTTGAGTCAAATGTCTTCCTTTTGTTTGGAGAATGGTGCTATATTAGAAACACTTCTGATGAATATATTATGAAAACTAAATGGTTGGGGAGAGGAAGAGGGGCAAAGTGTGTGTGTATATTTCATTACAATCATTTACAAAATGCTTTGCTTTGAAAGCCTAAACCTTATTCAAATGTAGGTTGCATAATCTTCTTTTGATTTTTCCAAGATCTTATCCTGTAGGCTTTCTACTGTACAAAAAGAAGTGTAAGGTAGCTTTGTGTGTGTGTACACAATTTTTTTTCCCATTTAAACTAGTTGTCTTTAGAAGTAAGAAGTATCCAATACATTTTATTAGATCACTGAGAAGCTAGGCACTGCTTATTTTGTATGTGAGGGGAAAACAAGAAAAACCAAACCTTTTATTAAAGCCCCATCCTGGTTTTGGGCTGCTTAGTAGGTGAAACTGAGGAGGGAAGGAGCACAGGTCTGTGCTACCTGTCCAAGGACTGGATTTAGCAGCCGGAGCTGAATCTTGTCTGGTGTGATGCATGTCTCTTATTTCTCTGTAAGGGTATTGCTGTCTAGTTTTGGAAGTAAAAAAAAGGACACAAGATATAAAAGTTTGTAGTTTAGTGTTTTTAAGCAGGTTGTTACTATTTTCTCAGGCATCTGATTGCTTTATATTGAATTTAACAACTTGAGGGTTTATTTGCTAATTAATCTCAGTATGTTTCTTTCAGTTTTTAGGCCCTTGCAGTGCTGCTCTGTAAGTAGCCAAATTCCACTGCAGCACCACCAAATCCAGTTATTTCTGTTAATACACTTTTTATCTACAAAATGTATCCCGTTGTCATTATCTGTTCCTCTTCCCTGTCCTCACAGCTGCCTACACGGGGCTCTGCTCAGACACGTCTTGGGGATTTCTCCTCCTGAGAGAGTTAACTCTTGACGCCATTCTTGCCATATCCTAGGACAGGGATCTCCAGGCAGCGTGGCACAGACAGGGAGAAGCTATGGCTTACATACTCCATCCAGCTCTCTTTAGCTGACAGAGTGTGTTTTGAGGAGCTGTTCCTCCCGCTGCATGTTAAAGCAGACTCGAGGCTTGTCTGTGTTTCAAGGCTGGACAAGTAAGCAGGGAGCTGTAATTGTTTTTCTGACCCTCCTTCCCACTGAACCAAGCAGAAATTCTATAGCAAAGAGAATATGACCCATTATTTTGAACAGTAATGTTAATTGTACCTCATCAGCCATTACCTAATTCAGGTCATGCTTTATTTTTCTCACTTTAAATTATCACTCAGATTGGGTTAACCCATGGATGCAGAGCAGTGACATTAAATACCTGGTTAATTTGAAGGTCTTCAGATTCAGCAAACCGACCTTTAAATATCAATAACAGCATGTTGGAGTGACTGCAGCGTTCTTGCAGCATGGTACTAATTTTTGTAGACTTGATTGCTCATATTAATGGGGGTTTTTTTTGTATATTTCTTCCCATTTGTTCCCAGGAGAAGTTTCAAGACTAAATAGTAGAGTGAGCAATATTTTCAAGCGCTTCAAATGGCAAAGGAGTAGAAGTGTTTCACAGAAAGTGCTGGCTTTTGTTTTTATTCATTTTGTATCAGAAGGAAAAGCATACTCACAGTTAAATAACCCTGCATATCCTTGAGGAGTTTTTAAAACGTTCTTTCACTCCTCCCAGTCAAAACCCAGCTATTCTTCTGTAACGTGCAATGGACACCCCCCCTCCCATTTCCTTGATCAAAGAAGACAGGATTTTACATTTGCATTTACTTTCTTGCAGCTGATACACTACTAAAGCTCACCTATACTTCGACATAGCCCTTAAATGCAAACTGGGCTATAAAATGAGGTGACTGTTCTGGCAGGGATTGGCCTGTCTAAATTCTTAACAGCCTACCTGTTACCCAGAGCATCTCATGGCCTTTGTGGGAGTCTCTCAGAGAAGGGATAGCTTTAGGAGAAGGACTGCAAAAAACCGAAGTGCTGCCTGTAAGACTGGACCCACCTGGGGCCTTGATGGGTTTTACAGAACTTAGGTGGAAACCCCTCATCACCTGGCATCCTGCCAGTCCTGAAGGACTCCACAGCTTCCCTGGTCTTCATCTTGTGAAAGGCATTGCGCTTCACTGGTGATAGCTGCTACGTCAGGTCCATTCTGGCAGATATGCTGGCAGATTGGAGTAATTATCGTAATCAGATGTGTATGATTTGGGGGGGGCAAAAATGGCCTGTAAACTGCTGACTGCATGAAGAGTTTCAGCAAATAATTTCTCATCTGCAAATGAAGTGCTGTTGTTGGCCTAGCGTGGTTTATGAGGAGCTGGTGACAACTGGTTTGCTTGCTGCTCACACTGACTCTGCTTGGTGCGTATTTGAGCTTCTTTGGTAAAATGATAGGTTGAGTTAATACTTGGTCCTGGCAGAGCGCTATGGTAGCATGCTGGGCATCTCTTTTTTTTAACATGAAATGCTTTAGGGATGCCTCAAACTCCCAAATCCTCCCTCACAGTCGTCTTAGAGCTGTCTGCTTTGAGATGAATCTTGTGTCTCACTTCAGAATATACACACTGTTGATGTTTGTACGGTGGGGGCTACGGGCAACTTAAAGGATGCTGTAGACTGAATTGAAACTGGGAATCCATTACAGAGCAAACCCTGCAAAACCACAGATCGTGGGGTTTGAAATGTAAGCAAGCCAAGGCCAGTCTATTTCAGCACACAGGCTCATCTTTGGCCTGTCTCTTTCCTTCTGGCACTTGTTCTCTCTTCTTCAGTTGACTGGTGGGAAATGCTGTGGCCAGTTCAGAGGAGCTGCTGTGGTGTTTCGGCCATGGAGTACATGCAGGAGGAGATGGCCCCTGTGCTGTCACTTTGCCATGCAATGCTCAGAAATGTCACATCCAGTTTTCACTCTGTCGTTGGTGTGTGTAGAGAGGGGCAGCTGGTAAAGTAGAAAATTTTGAGGAATTGAGGTCTCTCTTGGATTCATTTACCACCAGTGTGAAATGGTGATAATAGTGCAAATCACCAACACTAATAACATGAGAGAGAGACGGAGATCTGAGCTAGATCCTGAAGCCTGAGGACAGCAAAGAGGACAGAGCCAGGCTCTTTCCAGTGGTGCCCAAGTGACAGGACCAGAGGCAGTGGGCACAACTTGAAACACAGGAGGTTCCCTCTGAATGCCAAGAAACACTGTTGTACTGTGAGGGTGGCTGAGCACTGGCCCGGGTTGCCCAGGGAGGTTGTGGAGTCTCCATCCTGGGAGATATTCAGAAGCTGCCTGAAAACGGTCATGGACAACTGCTCATCCAGCGACATTGGACCAGCTGACCTCCAGCCCTCCCTCCCAGCCTCAACCCCTGTAAGTCTGTGATCCATGGTGTGTGACCTGCTGGGATGCACAAGAAAAGCATCATGATTGCTCAGTTACTCACGAACTCACATTTTTAAATTTTAAACCCAAAGTCCAAACTGAAAAGTGCTAATGTCTTCTTCTTGTTTCCATGTGATGTGCCTGCAGCTCATGCACCTCCTGCACTTGGAACAACATGGTCAAGTTGGTACATAGTATGGCTCTGAATAATGGTGAAGGAATGTAGAAATTAAATCAAAACAACCCTTTATTTACAATAAGTAGCCTCCTTTTAATAGGAGCGCCCATTAAGCTTTTGAATTGTTTTGTCTATATGATTGTTTTGCTGCCTGCCATTATAATTAATTGGGGAGCTGAGCTTCCCTTTAGAAAACAATGGAACCTTTTCACTTGAAACCAATAGCAAGGAAATGCGGCAGAAAGTCATGAGAGCCTCAGAACACAACCTTGTTTTGGCTTTGAGACAGGGTATGTGGAATTACACACAGCTGCAAGAAGAGTCTGAGAAGAGTCTCAGACAAATTAGAATTTTTTCAAAACATCTTCTGTTTCTATCCACCTTCTCATCTAGCTAAAATTCAGTTTCATGTTTCAGTACTGCTGTGTACTTTTCTCTTGCCCTGACAAATGCAGTCTTGTTCATATCCATGGCAAATGCTTCTGCAAAGATTGTTGTCCCAGCTTGTCACTGAAGTTGGTGATGAATGTTGGCATCACTGGTTGATCAGAGACTGAAGCTGATATTTCGGTGAGAAATGAGATATGATAGGTAGGAAATGAATATGTCTTGAAAGCAAAGGCAAGCAATTTATGTGCTAGGGATTTTGTTATAGAAAAAGGGGGATTGGTGGAAGGATTAGAAGAAAAGAGTGACATGGTCAAACTTTCCATAGCTTTCTGCTTTCAACACCAATGCTCTTTCTTGAAACCTCCTGTAAACATCCTTGGGTACTCACAGTATCCTCTGAGAAGTCTCCATTGCTGTTGTGTCTGCAGAAGCTGGGCAATGATGAGATTATGGTATTATTCTGACTTGCAGCACCTGATAGTTTCCTTGTGCTCTTGCTCTCTTCTACTGTACATCTGCTTGTGCCTCCTCAGTAGGTCCACTCAGGCTGGTCCCTGTGCCTGAACCAAGCCACCCTCTTGCTCAGTTTGCCACATGATGTCCTGAAGGACTTATACTGAGCAGGAACTAGTAAGCCCTGACAGCCCAGCATGGCCCATGTCGTGTGCTCCACCTTCCTACTGTGAGTTTTGTGGGACCCTCTTTAGTGGGTGCCAGGGCCGCGGGTTGTCGTGCTCCCGCTGTGAGCTCATCCCATCACTGGAGAGGTGATGAGCACTTGTGCCGTCATTCAGGGAGGGTGGGACTGGTCCGGTGCTGGTCTCACGGAGATGAACGCTCTTCCTGGAACATCCTTGACTCAGCCAGGCAGGTAGAAAATGCCCCCTGATTGTCTGTAAGTGAACCATTCTGATTTTGGAAGAATGTTTAAGGAGAAAAAAATAAATTGTTACATGTTCAGCTTCAGCTTGCTTTCTCATCGTGATTGGCTGAATCCCAGAAGTCAAGACACTTAATATTCTTGCTGAATCTTTAACTGTTGTAAGTCTGGACAGCCTTCTGATCTGTACAGATGTCATCATATGCTTTGTGAAATTCTTACCCTCAGCAGCCTATAACAGCCAATTCTGCCGTCATCTGCATATTGCAGGGAGAAGCGTTCTCCTTTTATGAAAGCAGTCAACACTATTTCTCAAGGCCCAGTAAGCCAAGTTTTAGATTTGATCAAGTTGTGTATTGCTCAGTGTCAGGGTTTGTAAAGACTGCAAAGTCCTGGAACAGCACGGCTCCATGCACCTCAAATAAAGACACATGCTGATGTATATTTCTTATCCCTAAAATAATGAACAAATATTAATCCTTGCAACATATGGAAAAGCAGGAGATCCATCCCCCCGCCCTGTTTTGAATCTGTGAAGCTGAGGAAGGGTGGGGAGAACTGGCAGAACCTGGAAGAGGGTTCCACCTTTCAGCCAAGGTTTCTGGTCTGTTAAATGATGCGGCCAGATTTCAAATCGGAGGCTCTAAAACTAAGCACAAAACCCCGACTCAAGCTATTTTGCAAAGGATTGATTCTTATTATTAATGATCTACTGAATATCTTAGATACCCAAGCAGCAGAAGTCTGTGTTTGGAAGGAAAATTGATTGAAAGAGTTAAATAAAGACAAAGTCCCATACCCTAGCTGCAGAAGTTTCACCTAAGAAGTTACGGATGTCCGGTTGCTTCAAATTAATCAGCACAGAAGAAGGCATACTCAGCTTTGTTTTAGAAGAAGAGCATTGGGGTAGTCGTTCCTCCGGACTCCCATGATTCTGTAGCAACTATGATGCACTCAGTTGTTTCTGTTTTCCAGTGTTGTAAACCACGAGGCTTGAAACGTTTCTGTTGACAGCCTAACATGGAATGGAATAAAATCTGTTGCGCCAGACAGGCCCTAGTATGGCAAGCCTGCCAAGAGGTCCTGGGGTGGTGTGCGTGGATGTTAACCTAACTGGCTATGGCATAAGGCCTCTTCTTACTAGACGATAGAATAATTGTCCAGGATACGCTTAAATTCCTTTGATATTTTACTGACAGATTTGAATCTTATATCAACTATGGTTGCAATTATGCTGGAGAATTAATTTGATGCTATTATCCACTATAAGTTACCTTATGCTTCGTTTTGCCAGTGTAGCTCAGACTAAAAGGAGCTGCAGATGCCTTACGGGAGCTGGAGCTGTGTGCCAGGTTAAGACATGATCCATGCCTGGGAAGCCTGGCTGGGTCATGTGGGAAGGCTGGGAAGCAGAATAGTCCTTAAGTATTCCTTTCACTTGAGCGTAATTTTCATCGATGGAATATGCTTTACTGAGCATTTTGGAGGGCTTTGCACTTGAGATACAGTTTTCCTTTTTTTGATATTCTTTGAATATTGAGGAACCTTTTATCTTGTGCTTCCTGGCTGAAGGTAACTTTAGATGATGCTGTGAATGGAGTGCGTGCCAACCTGTAATGAAATTTCCAAGTGCAATTTATGTCAGGCACACTGCTTTGACCTTTCTGCTTTGTTTTTGTAGGAGATGTGCAACAGCAGAGTCTAATCTTCCTCTTTCTAAAGTCAGAGCGTGTTTGGTGAGGTTTTCAGAATATTCCAATCTGATAAATTTATCTGACAAGATTTATGAACCTGTTAATATTCCTTAAATTAACTTAAGATATCCCATCATCTTGATAATTGGGCTTACACAATATTGTGTTGGCCATTAATTTGATTTCATATCTAGCTACACACAGTCTTTGAAAAGTTTTATGCAACGCATGCGTTTGTATACTTCTATCTGTAGTACTGAGCTACTTACCCGAAAATTGTTTTCTGCCTTATCTGTTCTTGGTAGGGCACGACACGTCTGTGTGTAGTGTGTGTGACTGCACTGTGTTCGGCCCTACCTCTGCCTCATCGTCACTCTACTGAGGCACAGGGGAAATACTAAAGAGGGCAGTACATCCCCCTGAGGACTACTGTATATAGAGAGAGGTTGGTTACCGTCAGCTTCAAACAGTACTTACAGACTTTCAGTAAACAAGTATTAATCACCAACAAACTGCAGATTCTGTAACACAGCAAGTAATAGTTACTTGGCGTGTTACGAGCTTTAAATAAAGTTCTTGAGTGAAAAATGTTTTGATAGACATGCAGACATGCCCCTATTTTGCTGTTAAATATTTACATTTATATGCAAGGCTCCCCAGGGGTAGTATACATTTCAGCAGGCACGTATAAATACATTCCGTGCGGTGATTTATCAGTTTATATAGTGTTATTGCACAAGTGTACACTATACCAGTAACGCATCAGCCTGACTTCAGAGCTTAAGCATGGGCACCATCCCAGTTCTTCCAAACAGCAACAGAGTCCAGTAAACTAACAATTATCTGGTGTCTCCACAGCGGAAAGTTCTCTGTCCTTGAGCAGTGACGGGCTGGATCAGTTGCTAGCGAAGCAGAAACATCTTTCAAAAGCCTTACTAAGCTGCACTCGAGCAGCAGACGCATCTCGGCAGCCAGGGCCAAACATCTGCCAAGTCTGCAGAAGCTGCTGCAAACCACTGCATCTGCAACCTTCCCTCCGGCCCTCACCAGCTCAGCTTTTGGAGGACGAGGGGGTGTGACCCGTGACAAGCATTGACCAAAGTGAAAAACACCCACCGAAGCTTCAGAAGTAGTTAGCCACAGCAGTGCGAGGCGGGAGCTGCCACACACAGGTTTTGTAGGGGCTCCAGCCCTTCCTGACTGAACCGCTCTGCTTCGCTCGCTGCGGGACAGACGGATGAAAGGTCAGATTCCGCTGGTCCTCCCTGCGCTCTTCTCCCTGCCAAAGTCAGGCCCTGCTCTCGGGCGCGGGGCTGACATCCACATGTGTCTGTGGCCTCTCATTTTAAGGAATACATCTGTGTTTGCCTCTAACCATGTAAATGTATGGTCGCTTTGATGAGGAAGATGGGGCTCGCTGACCTTCTGCTTTGTGGTCATTGTCTAGAGGTGCGTTAGGCCAGTGAAACTGTCCTTTTGGAAAGCTTAATGCAATTTTAATGGCAGCTGTGCTCTCTTCCCTGAAGTTTTTTTCCTGTTTGTTTGTATCTAGTGCCTGTGGAACAGATTTTAAACTGAAGGAACAAAAGTGGTGCAGAGCTTACCAGGTCTGGGAGGAATCCTGGATATATTAAAAACAAATGGGAAACAAGACTTTGACCAAAATCTAGAAAAATGTGGACTACAAGTCTCATGTGAGTTGCCTGGCCAGCTTTCCACCTCTAAATTATTTCCATGTGACAAATTCAGCAGGGATAGACCCAGCAGGGATTGGTTGGGAGTCCCCAGGAATTCTTTGTATGATTGTAACTATTTTTAATTTCCACCTTAGATAGAAGAAGTACGCTTTTTATTGGTAACAGCATTTGGCGTGATAGCAGCTTTAAAGAGAAGGGGACTGTGAAAAGAATATACCTATCTGTGTCTAATAGGGGCAAATAATCCCGTTCCTGCAGGAAAATCACTGTTTCCATTCCTCCATGGTGGTTTGCCAAATAGGCTGGGTGGGAAGAACTTCCCTGCTCTGTTCTCCGCTCCCGTCTCTGGCATGACTCTCACCACCAGGCTCAGCTGCTCTCTTGGCTGGAGATGCTCTGCTGCTCGTGGCAATGATACCCTGACAAAACACTGTTTACTCAAATCACACCAGCCTCCTCCCTGTAAAACCAAAACTTTCAAGTGAGAAGTAAGTCTGATTACTTTAATCTCTTCGTGTCTTCCTCTGTGCCTTCCCTTTTAAATTAAAGCACACATCTTGATCTTCTTCTTACTTGGAAATGGAAATCTGAAGGAGTGGTGGGGGGGAGTGGAGAAATAATGATGAAGGAAGAGATAAATGTAGCAAAGGTGGAAGTGATAGTTTATTCATGGCGTTACATCTCTCTTATCTTGATCTGGCCTACTTGAAGATTGTTTTTTGCCATCCAGGCTCCTTTGATGAGTGTTGATAGTTCTCTCCCACTGCTGTGGCCGTGGCCCTATCCTCTCGCCCCACTTCCCTCACAGTCAACATCCACAGGATGTATATTATAATTTGTGTGGATGGAAGTAGAAGCAGCAAAAAATAACCTTCCCTGGCGTAGCAGGCAAACCATCCATCTGTTTTCCACCAGCTCCCACATCTCCTGTTCCTGAAGTTGCTGCACCTATTTTGCAGCTGACTGCCAGGCTCCAGCTATCCTGCTGGAATCAACAACCCAGAGACTCTCGTCCTCTTTTTTATTACCTTCCCTTCCAGGAATGGCTCCATAAGCCTAACATATTTCTGGAGTTCTGCTGGTTTTGATTATTACCCTTTGATTCAGAGAACCATGAGGTTTTGGTCTGTTTTGGTTTGCTTTGCTTTGTTTTCTTGAGAGATTTTCAAAGGAAATGCAGAGGTAGCTTTCTGTTCCTGCTGCCAATTTTCTCATGCTATTGAGGAATTAATTTAGGCTACGTTTTGAGGCAGAGGTTGTTGAGGGTTTTTGCACCTCTGTGTTACAGCTAACACCAACTATTAGACAAAGTCGTGAGCCAGTCTGCCAAAATCATGATTAGCTTAACGATCAGGAGCCTTCAATAAACAGGTTGTTTTCTTGAGGCCTTGCAGCCTACTCGGGCTTTCCTGCGAAACCTCTGCTGGAGGCCTGCTTTGACGGAAACCGACTCCAGGGCAATCAGCTGTTTCCAAAAGCCACGACTTTAAATAGAGCATCACGAGACTTGCAGTGAAATCGCAAGGACTTGGCAGCACGAAGACTCTTACTTGAGAAGCTTCACAGTATGTCAGGGGCTTCTGTGAGGCGTTTGCAGCGGTACTTCCCCCCTGCCTCCTGCAGCTGCCTCGTGCAAAGCAGTTCAGGCAGCTTGCAACATGGCTCTCGCTGCTGCTCACGGACTCCAGCGTCCTTCTGATGTGACCCAGACGTTCTGTCCTCTGAAATGTGCCAGACGGACAAGAGGTTACTTTGAGAAATAGTTTGAACTTTTCCCAGACTCTGCTGCTCAGCTTCTCTTAACTAGTATGTGGCTGAGGTAATGTCACCGTGGATAGTTACTTCTACATCTTCTCCAAAAGCCCGATGTCTGAGCTAATAAAATGAAGAAACATCCTCGCAAAACTCTCCCCCCCCATGTTTCCTTCTGTCATTGCTTTAGGAGCATTTGTTGGGACTGTTTCGCAGTGTAAACAGCCCTTTGACTGAAGCAGAACCAAAGGACAAAGAATTTGCTTTTAGGTTTTCTGACAGGAGCAAAGCACGTAACTTTTCCTTTGCAGCTGCACACTGTTGTGTCTCCACTCATGTGCATTGCTGACAGTGTTAGTTACCAGGCAAATGCCATTTAAATCCATTTAAAATGATGCTAGTCTTCTCCAAGGCACATTTTTACTCCCCTTATGAAACTGTAACAAAGCCCTTTCTTTCCAGGTATCTTTTTCTCAGTGACAATGTAACAGTAATGACTGCAAGAGTCACTGCTGTTTGAGTGGTGGTTTCAGACTACACATTTACAGTAGAACAAGGACTTCTGCTGTAGTTTGTGGCAGTGTCCTTGAGTAGCCTGGGGTTTGAGTCAAGAGTAGTTGAGCCTACAGAACACGCTTAACCAAAACTGGAGGAGAGCATAAGAGTTGCAGTGATGTGCATCTCAGATTTTTTTTTTCCCTAGACCATGGTAAAACTGGAGACAAATCAGGTTATTCCAAATTTAATTGGATCTCCTGCAGCCCCCACTGGAGCCTTACATGGGGAGCTGCTTGTTTGGTGGAGTTTCCACTTTAAGCAGGTACTCTGAAGTGTCAGCAGATGGGAGCTCCTTCTGTAGCCTAAGATATATGTTTGGTAGGTTCATGGGCAAGTATTTTCTGCAAAGCACACAAAGGTAGTTTCCCATGCTCTGGGCAGGTGCTCTCCATTTTGGAAAGAGTTCATGTTAGCTTTCTCTGATCATCCTTTGCTCCGCACCCCATCATTTACTTCTGCTTAAAGGAAGAACATCTCAAATTCTTTTATCTTTCTGGGTTTGGTAGTGATTTGTTGTTGTTATTGAAAGCTTAGCGCCTTTTACATGCTCTGCAATTAGAAATAGGAGCAGAAACTCTCTACAAACTAGAGCATGGTGCAACAGTAGGAACCATGAAACAAGGCAAGGTAGAAGAGACGAGAAGTCCTAAAATGGTCAGGCAGCCTGCATGCCATACAGCTGCACAGAAGCTTTCAGTCTTTGCCTCAAAGTGTTGAAGTGAAAATAAAACCAGAAAGGGAGGAATGGAGCAAGGGAGGGAAACAGGGCAGAAAGAGAAAGTTTCTCACAAACTCCCTGAGCATTAATGCCAGAACTTGGCTACCTGATCCAACCACCCCGAGTTTAACCCTGCCCTGAATCTGAAGTCCTGTGCCATACCCAAGAGCTGCCTATTTGAACTGAGAAGTGTATTTGTACACAGGCAGAAACATGATTTTCCCAGTGACGTGGCACACCGCATGAGCTGATGTCTCCTTTGTTAGTCATTCCTTACGTATGCTTGATGGGATGGTCCTGGCTGAAATAGAGGGCTAATACCTTCCCAGTGACTCCTGCTTACCTCAGCTGGAGGTGGAGTTGAAATGGTGGGCAGATGTATGCCAGCTCTTCTCCTGTATGAATGTGAGACATTCAGTACCAGCATCAGTAAAGGCCTGGCTTTGGTTTAATACAACCTGAGATGACAGCAGACTAGTCTCAGGGGTAAGGAGGCAGTGGGACTGCGTCACCAGCTCTCTGGGCTTGCATCAGATCTCTCTTAGGGATGTCCTCTTAAGGACTCTTCTTCTGAACACCAGGTTGTATGTTTACCAAAGATCATCACTTTCAATAAAGATGGGGAGACTGTAATTGGTTTCATTTTCAACAAATTCAGTGCAACTCTGATGAATTCTGAATCTGATGGAGCATCAGTTACCCTGATGCTGTAAAGAAACGTAATTTTTAAATCAGGTTTCATTCAAGAACACTTTTTTTAATTTCAGGTTGATTTTTCTGTCTCTATTTTATTTTTTTAGTTTTCTTAAGTTGGGAGCTGCCTCAGCATGTTAAGCCTGCTACTGTAGTGGCATTTCTTAGCTAAGCTCAAGGGAAGTTTTTGAGGTTGCTGCCTCCTGAGAGTGTAACTCAGTAAGACAGTGGCTTCGTTGGCGAAGTCTGTGCAAGAGCCTTCTGGCTCTGTGCATCTGCCTGCTACCACCAAGGTTTTGGCCGCATGGCTGCTGGCAGGGCCGAACTGCTGAGCCACCACTGAAAAAATCTGTGTGGAAAAACACTGGAAGAAAAAAAAACCCCAGTAACAACCCTCCCCCCACCCCCTTCCCAATACTGGATGTTGTTATGCTGGATCAATTCAACAATGCACGTTGAAGGCTGGTGGCACAAGGAGTTGCGGTGACCACCTGTAGTGTGAGTCCAGCTGAGTGGTGGGACCCCTTAAGCCCCAGCTGAGTGCCACAACCAGCAATCTGCCAAATGCCAGATCCCTGCTAGTCAGAAACCTGAGTGAGTTTAAGCACTAAGAGTGGGAGCCTATCATGGAAGCACTGTGAGCTGACCAAGGCACGATTACAGGCTTCTGTGACTGCCATCAGTTGTCACGTATTCCCAAAGTTAACGTTTTCATGGTAAAGTAACTAAATGTTAAATTAATCAGACTGATTGCTGAATTCATTTTCTGGAAGATGGTTAGCTGCTGGTATTTGCGGATCGCTGATTCATCTGGGAGATGCAGTGCAGCAGGGAGTGTGGATACATCCCTTGGGAAAAGAGGCATTTCAGTTGTGTCCTTTGAAGCCTTTCTTCTCTTCAAATACACTCCTAACAAAACCACTCTCTGAAAGGTATTCAGCGCTGGTTGAAAGCAGAAGGTGTGTTTGTGCTGCAGGTTGTTAAATGTATTTACAGCCTTTTTTGGGAGCTCAGTGGGAATTGTGCTGTGGTTATTTATTGGTCTGCTTCAACAGCTGATGGTGGAAATTAAAGAAAATCTATTGCCACAATATGCAAAAACGTAGTTTGTTTGTGTAGTGATGAGTTGTAAGAGGGAATTTCGTTGAAGCCCGGTGCATGTTGGTAACTGTAGTAAGTCAGGAATGAACAGGTAGTTTGCAATAGATAACTGATACAAATGGACCTACAGGTTCTTAAGATATAAATTTAGCCTCAGTTGAACTGATTTCTCAATTTCCTTTGTGATTTCTCAGGCCTGGCCAACGGGACTGAAGACTCTGGTTTCATATTTGAGTCAGTGTTGGTGACTTTCAGGTGGTGCCTTCCAGCCACTCTTTCCCATATAAATACAGGTGTGTCCCTCTATTGTGAACTACTTATGGGAATTTACCTGGCAGAAAAACCGTTCTGGAAAAAAGCAAGGAGCACTAAAACCAGTACTGATCAACCCATGTAGCCAGTAGCTCAAGCAGGTGCTGCTTCCCCAGATTCCCATTCCTCTGACAGCTTGCAGATCTTAGTCAATTCTCCCAGGTCCATCTCTGAAAGAAAGAGGTGAATTGGGCAACAAAAGATTTGTATGAGAGTCCTTCTGACTGCAGGCAGTATGCAATAGGGGAAGCCTTATGAAAACAGAAAGACTTGCTCCCAAATGCCTGCTTATGTTCTCTCACCACAGCAGCGATCCTTTGGCACTTCATCTGCATCTCTTGCATCCGCTGGGGGCCTTGCAGCTGGGAGCCTTCTTCTCTGCTTTTTGATTTCTCTCCTCTGAAGTGGCCAGAGAGGCAAAGAGCACCTTCAGGTGACCGGTTACTTGCTCAGCATTGATTTGGTGTCTGAACTAGGAAGAGTGGTTTGCCAGCAACTCTTCCCTGTTGGTATATCTGTCTGAAAGGACAGTTCTTGCAGTTATTGATAGGTGCAACTGTTGTCACATCGAGGACGTTCCTGCTCAGTCCGGTGACTGTAGTGCCAAGGTCACAGCACACATCATATCTAAAAAACAAAGACTGTGGAATAACTAAATATACGTAACAACAGGTAGAATTTGTAGGTCATACAGGCAGCTATGCAGATTATAGTGTGTGTGAGAATGTGTGTGTAATTATGTAGTTTCAAAGGATGAGCTAGCTCTGTAGGGCAGGGACTTTCCTTGCATCATATTTAATTTTATTCTTCATATAAAAATAAATCATTGGAATTCACTCAGCATCCTCAGTGGTATTTTAGGTTTCCATTGCCATATAAGGATACATGAATGGTTGGACAATGAAAGCAGTTTTTCTGCTATGCCTGGTACTGATCTTCATCAGTGGGACACTGTGTTTGGTTTGAGTTCCCTCACTTTGAAAGGGACAAAACTCAAGGAGGTAAAGTTTTGAATGACAGTTTTCAAATAGGTGACCACAGAGAAAAGATTGATAAATTGGCTTGCTTAGTCTACAAAGCAGGTGACCAGAAGGGGAGGTAAGTCTTTGATATGCAAAATGTCAGTATTTAAGTGACAGTGATCAAGGACTTGCCATAATTTCCAGAGAAAGCAAAGAAATCAATCATCCGATGTGCCACAGAGGGGATTTAGGCTAAAGCGCTGTAAGACCTTTCCATTGCTGACATGATAAAACATCATCAGAGGCTAGCTGAGGGTTCCTCAGTGCACTGTACCCAGCAGAGGTGAGAACAGCTTAGATAACCATCACTCATGGGCTATCTATGTGGGTTGGAGTCTACCTTAGAGTAGGAGGCTGGACCAGTTATCTCTCAGTTCTCCAGCACCCTATTTCTACATTTTTATGCATGAATAAACCCCCCCTGCTACACCCTGTGGCTAAAACAGAGGACTTTGTTAGATCACTGTCTGCTTCCCATGTCTAATTTTATCTCTGTCTGCACTGGGTCTTGCTCTACCTCCGGCCACATGTTCTTGCCCACTTCCTTGTGACAGTTCTCCTACAGCTGTGCAGTGACCTACCCTGCAATGCTGACCCAACAGGAAAGCAACCCAGAAAGAGAGAGAGTAGTTCAATGTCATTTATTCAACTCATGTAGCCATTTAGTAGATACAATGCAAACATCTATAGTGGTGATAGCTTACACTCACACGCTGTTAATCACAGTGTTGATTAACGGACAACACCAGATCCAGGATCAAGTCTTCCGAAATTTTCTCCAGGTCTAATGATGCCTCAGGGAAGTCACTTAACAATTTTATCTTGTTTCCTCATCTGTAAATTAAAAATACTTTTCTAAGTTGCAGGAACTGTTGTACAGCACTTGGAATTAAATTTGAAGAGTGGGGGAGCCTGAAATATTTTTCTTTTTAGAGGTCAAACCGGCATGTTCTGATGTGGTACAAAATTAACTTGAGCTGACATAATTTCTTATCTCTGTATGCCAAAATAATATAGGTGAATATATATGGTGAATATATATGTAAATATAGGAGGCAGAGTCGTGGAATCAACTGAAAGAGGAATTTCTTGGACATTTATCACTTTGCATGCAACCTGTATTTTCTCGGTTTTATTTGTGTCACATAAGGACAGGATGAACATCTTCCCAACTGTTTCTACCTGCACTCTGGAGCGGTTTCTGGTCAAAATGCATTGAATACCATAGAAAGGCTGCAAAGATTTGAACATTTCAGAAATGCAGGCTGGAATCAGGGGACTGCCATCATGCTGGTTTTCACCTGCCCAGAGAACTGGAGAGTTCAGAGCTGCGTGAGCTGTAAACACACTGTGTCATCCCTCCTTAGGCTCCAGCAACAAGATGAAAGCCCTGATTGGTGGTTTTGGCGCATTTTCCTGAAACCTCGTTGGTGTAGAACCTACAAAGCCAAAGGAGTAAACAGCTTTTGATCCTGTGTAGCTCCAATGGGGACAAATGTCTGGAACACAAACACGAGTTCATGTTGGTCGTAGAGGCAACATTTGGCAGCCCTTGCAGAAAAGTACCGTGCTTCTCTCAGGTGGTGATAGGCTGTGTGCTGGTTGGATGTGTCCAGTAATACATCAGATGATGTGTAGGCTTCCTCCTGGACCGCCAGAGTAATTGTATGTGGGTGATTGAGTATGGTCACCTAGGGCTTTTGAAACACAACGAAGTTAGGTTGACCCCCACATATAAACACTTGTGTCGAAACACCTGTATCAGGAATAGTGTGTCCCACAGAAGTAGGGAAGTGATTGTGCCCTGTACTTGGGTCTGGTGAGGCCACACCTTGAGTGCTGTGTTTGGTTTGGGGCCTCTTTCTACAAGAAGGACATTGAGCTCCTGGAGCATGGCCAGAGAAGGGCAACAAAGCTTGTAAAGGGTCTGTGGTACAAGAGAGACTGAGGGAAGTGGTGATGTTTAGCCTGGAGAAGAGGAGGCTGAGGGGAGACCTTATCACTCTCTACAGCTACCTGAAGGAAGGTTGTAGTGAGGGGTGTGTTAGTCTCTTCTCCCAAGTAACTAGTGACAGGACAAGAGGAAATGGCCTCAAGTTGTGTCAGGGTAGGTTTAGATTGGATGTAGGGAAGAACTCTTCACCAAAAGAGCGATCAGCCATTGGAACAGGCTGCCCAAAGAGGCTGTAGAGTCACCATCCCTGGAGGTGTTCAAAAAGCATGTAGATACGGCACTTTGGGACATGGTTTAGTAGACATGGTGGTGTTGGGTCAACAGTTGGACTTGATGATTTTAGTGGTCTTTTCTAACCTTAGAGTCTATGATTCTGTGAATGCACCAGTAAATACTGAGCTGCTGAGTGGCTACCTGTCCTCTAACTGGATGCTTGCACAAGTTTGGCCAGCATGGTGCAGACATCTTGGATTATAACTTGAAGCTGAGGCTGCTCAAGTTTTCCCTGGAATTTTGCTGCTTGATTCTTTCTGAAGTTCATGTCCAGTTCGTGGTGTGTTGTCGTTGCTGGATTATAGCTACCAACTCTCACAGTCTTCCTCTAGAGTCACACATTGATTGGCGTTTTCTTTAAAACCTGCTTTCCAAGGATACTGATTACAGAAATACTTTAGAATTTTACTCCCACTATAAAAAAGGCTGATTTCCAGCTCTCTCAGTGGTATAGAAAAGCTTAAACACGTGATCCCAGCAGGCTCTGAAACTAGATAAAATGAAAGAAAAGAAAGTGTAGGAATCTTCAAGCTCTCCTGATACAAGCACTGACATAATTTCTGAATAGTTTGAAGTGGCAACTCATGTTATGTTGATTGATTCCATATAATATTCATTTGTTAAATAGCTTGCTGTGTTTAGCTGTGTTTCTATTTAGTGCCAGCCTCAAGAACTGAAACGAATGACTCCAGGCTCTGAATTCCCACCCCTCACCCCCCCCCACACCTCTGATGACAGTATATTCAAACACAGACAAAAATATAAATAACAATCTTTTTTTCTTCCTGATCTTACTGACAATGCCTCTAAGCATATGCTAACATTTTTGCTGTCCTTAGGATTTCTGATAGTATCTTTAAATGTAATTAGTGGGCTTCTTCCCCCTGCTCTGCATTCCCTCCTGAAAGACGCTAACCAAAATGAATTGCTAGTGTCATCTCCTTAGCTTCACACCTGTGCTCCTGTACCAAGAACCTCTGATGTCGTAACTGTTCTTGAAATACAGCTGAACCCCGTCTGGATTTTCTGGTTAGTCGTTTGCATCTATGGTGAGCACTAGGAAATCCAGCTGTTGTTGGGAACCCTACAAGGCCGGGGTTGAGAGAGGGTCAACCCCCAGGGAGATACAATGTGCAGTTTTAAGGATTTCCCATGGAATTTTGTTAATAAAATGTTGATAAATTCATTGCTGACTTTAATGAGAAATAAATGGCGCTTCAGAAGTCATTGACAAACCTAACCCAACTCAGTTAAAACCCTCCTCGCTCGGTATCGTGACAGCCGCTCTTCGTGTTGCAAGTGCTAATTTAACACATTTTGGGAAATTCTCTCTTCAGGAGAGAAATCAGAAAGTTCTATTACATGTAATGAACTTCCAAACCTCAAGATTCGATATGAATTCTAAATAAGGTTAATTTAGCAGCACCTTTTTGTTAGCCATTTTGTGACTCCATTAACACACCGTTGTTAATCTGAAGATTTCTATGCAAGCAAACTTTCTGTTTAAAACAAATAAATAAATAAAAGAGAAATGTAGCTGTGTTTCTTACCAGGCAAGTGCAGATGTGGTAATGAAGTGGTACAGCTATCCTGCTTTCACTGCGAGGTCTCTAGACAATACTTCACTACAAGGTGTAGACACGCTGTTAGGGGATCGTGTTTCCATAAACCAACAGAAGCTTAAGCTAGTACATTAGGTTTGCTAAAACACGTTTGCTTCCATATCTTAATCTTGTTTGCATTGGATACAATCAAATACTCTATCATTCAAATAACAAAGTGTGTCAGCACGTAATTGTATTTGCAAATTTCAGGCCGTAATTACGAGAACATATGCAAAACTACAGGCAAGGAAAGGGTAACCCAGTTAAGAAGAGACTGAAAATTGGGCTTATTATATATACAGGTCTTTTGAAAGACAGGGAGAGGCAACAGTTTCCCTGGAAAGATAGAATTCAGACTGGTGTTGGCATTGCTCTTTAATGTGCTTTGTCAGTACAAAGGACTACTTTTCTCCTTTTTTTTTCATTACTATTATTTTTATGCTTTTCCAATTAACTTTTTGTTTTTGGGACGGTGACAGAAATTATTTGAGAACAAATTGAGAAATAAAAGCTGTAATGATACTAAGGCTTTTCTTCTGCTTAGAAATGAATGTTTAACAGCTGAAGTGAAGAGGCTGGAAAATAAGTAAAACCTCAAAAGCAAGAGAATAACCTTACCTCCTCTTAATATTCAAGTGAATCTACGGCATACAGCCTTTGTCGTGCAGCTGTTTATGGGAATAGGGAGTTGCAGTAGACCCTTCACATGCTTCCCCAGTGGAGTAAGAAGGTAGATTTTGGGGGATGTTATGAAAGTACAAATGAGAATAAAAACATCTCCCCCTTCCACTCTCCCTCCCCACTTCAGAATGTACATTTCTGAGCTGAAAAAAAAATATTTGGTGATTTTTTAGGGTGAAAGGGATCAATTTTCTCAACACAAACACCCTTTTCTTCCCTCAGTCTTTTCTATCCTGACTACGAGCCCCCTGGCCAAAGCTGAGCTTCCATTCAAAGTAAAGGGAAGGGGATGCCATCCCCCTCTGGGTCTGGTCAGTTCTGCCTTGCAGCAGGGGGATGGGAAGGTGCTTCACCCTCCAGCCTCCACACCCTGACTCCGGGAGCCAGCAGCTGAGCTGGAGTCTCTAACTCCCTTTCCATGCTCGGTAGCAGTGGTTATGCACTGGGTGGTCAGTTTGGGTCTATTTTTAGAGTATGAATAAGGATTATGTGTTTCTGCTGTCTACACCTTTTGTGTAATGCCAGGCTTCTTTCCCAGTTTGCAGTTGGAGCTGACTGGGAAACGCAAGTGGAAAAGGCTTCTGAAGTCTGTGGTTTGTTAACATCAGAATAGTAAGGTTTGGTTTGCGTTGCAGAGCGTCTGACCACGAAGGCTCGCTTATTGCAGAATAAGTCTCTGGAGTTTACTTTTATTTGCATGCCACATTCCTTAGAGCAAATGAAAAGTGCAAGTTTTGAAATGGTTTAGATGGATTCCCCCCAAACCTCAACAAAATCTGTGATCTCATCTTTCATAACTTGCTCTGTTAAATTCCATACTTGGACTGTGCCTGGTGGTGATTGCCACTGCACTTCTCACAGCTCTGTTAAGTCTGCATGCATCATTTATTCTGTCAAAGATGTTTTTTCTCATCCTGGCTTGTTGTTGCGGTAAACGGTTTTCAGTGTTTTGGCAAACTGTTTTGTTGAGGGTTGCTTGTCGTGACAGCCTCAATCTCTACCTGTTTCTCTGGCAAAACATCCCCAAAAGTAGTCTTTGTATTTGAATGTGCATTTAGCGTGTTGCATTGCACAAACCTGCTGTGTTCTGATTCTGGTATAGTACATTTTATCTCCCATCTGATTCCCTGATGATATTTAGCCCGAAACTCTCCTGTGCAGGAGCTGTTGGCTTGAGCTTTTCCCCTCCAGGAGCTGCTCCTCCGATCCTCCTCCCTTATGAATACATCCTGAGATCGGAGGCCATTACAGAAGGTGCAGCGCAAGTATACAGAGAGAGGCTCTGTTTGGCCTGAAAAGGTTGCAATCTAAAAATGAGCCTGATGATGTCTAGACAAGACTGTAAGTATTTAGTACCTTTATAGTGCTTTGCATCTTCAAAGCACTCAGCAAACATTAACTGATTAACATAACTGCGCCATCTGTTTTGATGTTTACATTTTGTGCAGGCAAAATTCCTGCCTTGCTTTATTACCTCTTGCAGGTATGTGGCTGTCATTATTGTGGCCCTTCAGAGCATGGTAGAGTCAGGTCCATGCATGTCTACAGTAACATTTTGCCTTAAAACTCAAGCCAGTGCCATTGGGGCCCCCCTCTCCGACCTGGCTACGGCTTTTGGGATTATTTCCCTCTGAAATTTCAGCCTCTAGTCTGTAGGAATTGTTGTTCCCATGGCTGCCGGAGGCTGCTGCCTCTCTTGTCGCTTTGCTGCTCAGCTTAACTGTTTTCTCCCCGGCCGCGGACAGGCAGGGACGCATCCAGCAGCGCAGGAGCTGCTGTGCAGGACGCTCCTGGGTAGGGGAGCTGAAACACCCCCTCGGACAGACATAGGGGTAGAAACCAGAGTAACGAGAGTGGAAAGAAGGGGAAGATGTGCCTTTACTCTGCTTTTGGCAAAAGGTTGCTTCTCTCTCCGGACTCTTACATGGCTACTAGCAGTGGAATTTCCTCTTGTTTTCCAACTTGATAATGGAGATTTTGTGTAATTGAGGCGTCGTATTGACTGAACCAGTGTTAATTTTCCATTTAGCTTTAAATTTCTTCCTAAAGATTAAGGCAAAGTCTGTTTTAAGACCGATTTAACCAAAACACTAGTAGCATTGACAACCACCAGAGCTGAAACACCTTAACGCTCATCATTTATGTCTTTTATTTTCAACTCCTTCCCATTTTGATGTTCCGCTGCCTGAGTGGTGTATCAGGTGGATTGCACAGGCTGAAACTACCTTTATTTTCAGGTTATCACAACTTTGTTTTGCAGAAGAGCTGTAAATAAAAGGCTCTGGGGTCTGCAGGGGAGGAAGGGCACTGCTTTGATTCAGGGAAAGCTGCAAAGGTGCTGCAGGAGAGAAGTGGCTGGTGAGAGATGCGCAGCGAGGCAGCGCACTGGCAGACCTTTGCGTCAGTAAAGGAGTCATCACTTGAAATCTCAGATTAAGCGCAGATTAAATTGTGCCGTGGCATCCTGGGGGAGTTGGCCGTGGCTGAGAGGAGCCGTGGCAGCTGCTAAGGGGCAGGGAAAGGCCCGCCATAGCTGCACCTCATTTCTGATGTGCTCTGTGCAGAGAGACAGACATCACGCACAGTCCTGGAAGAAGCTCTCTCACAAACTCGATGTCTGGCATAGTTCACACCATGGTTTTAAGTGTGACCTCAAGGCATTTGCAAGGAGTATCTTTATAAAGACCGTAATGAATGTGCAGGAGACTTGCACAGACAAATTTTCAATTCATAAACCAGCAAACCTGGAACATTAGGATATAAATACATCGAGAAGACAGACTCGGACAGACCTAGATGATGGGCGTGGCTTTCCTTCACACTGAATATTTTTATCACATTTTTTGTTTGTTTGCATACTCGCTTCTGGGAGAGACGTTTTGCTATGCTTGCAGGCTAGGGTACAGTAGTGGGAACAAAGCTCTGACAAAATGGAAGCCTCCTTTCTCAGACTGCAGCGTCAGAAAAGCTGATGTCAAATGCTACCAGGCTCCAACCATAAGCCTTTATGGAAAGGGTACGTAAAAGACAGGCTGTGGAATTAGTTCAGAGAAGGACAATGTCCTGTAGCATCTCTGGGGTGAGGTGAGCCGGCCACAGTTGGTCCCTTGAACAGAGCCTCTTGCTTGCCAGGGCGAGGCTGAAAGGAGACAGACAGAGCAGCTGGCCCTGGGTGGCCCTGCCTGAGTGGGGTGGTCGGACGAGATGACCTCCAGAGGTTCCCTTCCCACCTCAACCCTTCTGTGAGCCTGTGATTCACAGCCTTCCTCTTGTTCCTCCTATTCCCTCCTAAACCTTCCTCCCGCTGGGTTGGTTTCTTTCATGTATATGCTGTAGTCCCTCCAGTAGGTTACTCTGGGAAGGAAGAATAGGAAGACAGAGAATTGCGGACGTTGTTACAAGGTGAAGCGCAGCAAGTGTTACAAGATGGAGGAGTGCCCCCTTTAAACTGCTGAGCATCCTTCATTCAGATGGAAGGAATTGCGCTGAGAGCATGTGGCGCTCTGTAGGCTTTGCGGGGTCTGACTTTATACAGAGAATCCCACAGCAATCAGAGTGAATTTTGCATCTCACTAACTCGATCGAGATGAACTGTAAGCCTGTCTTCCCCATGATTGCCCTTATTAGCCTCAACTTTTTTTTTCCCTCCAGAAAAGAACATATTCAGCAGCATTTCTGTGAAGGAAGATGTTTCATATGGTTGATGTAAATGCTTCATTCATCTTTGACATAGTTCTTCAAGCTTCGTATCTCCTTATTGATCCACTATCTCATCTGCTTTCTTAAGAATAGTCTCACCTCCGCCCCTAATTTTTTGGGGCATGAAACTGCAGTATCAGTGTCTTCAGTTATGCTGTAATTAGGTTCCACATGGGCCGGAAGGGGTGACAATTGAGATTTTTGGGCAATTTACAAGTAGTTTTGTTTATAGAATACAACAGTGGTGATAAGCAATTGATGGCCTGACATCTCACCTGAAGAAAAAGGGAGAAGGTCTCTCTTACTGCAGAGATACGCTGAAGTTTCTGAAAGTCTGTATAAGATGAAAAATATTTGCATGGAGGCACCGAGGGAAGCACTGTGCAAGCATCTAATTGCAACACTCCCTGCTGACTGTTTTTAATGTGTGTTGGTTTTATTAAGCGTTCTTAATAAGAAGCTAAACTTTTGCTTAGGCAAAAAGTATAATAGAAAAGCAGTTTCAGTTCTCTGAAGTGCACGCAGTTGGGGAGACCTGTCTGGATGCAGTGAACTAGGTGAATTTGTTCCATCTGTTGAAAAATGGTAATACGTTGGTTTTGCAGCCCTGCACTGGCTGACTGGCCCTTTGTGCTTGTGTGTGTGTGTGTGTGTGTGTGTGTGTGTGTGTGTGTGTGTGTGGCTCTGTAACATCTCTAAGTTTGGGGTTCAGTGTGACATTGTGCATGAGGGATGGCATTTCCCTGACAAACTGCAGATCTGTGAGGCACGGTGCTTTAACATCCAGTGCTTCTAGGTATTTTCAAGGAACTGTGTGAGGAGGTGAAGAGGGGATCCGCCGGTACCTTCTCATTACGAGTGACTCTTCTGGAAAAAGCGACTGTCAGACACGGATTGGCCAGGGTTCAGTCCTAGATCAGAATGCAATATAAAACTCACGTAACTTTGAATATTGATATACGGTAGCCATACCTCATTTAACCCACTAAAAAGATTTGTAGCTTTGCAGAGAGAGAAAGACACAGGAGGAATCCACGTCTACAAGTCTTCAATGGTGTGTCGTTTCTGGTTGGAGAGAAGTTACTGCAGATTGTTATTGACCATTTTAGTAACTCCCCCTGACCTCTTCACAGTTATAGCCTGACTCTGGCTGGGTCTCTGGTAACCCAAGCTGTGGCTTTACTAGGGATTGTAACTAGTAAGGAAATAATTTTATACTATTGCTTAGCTCAAGTAGCTTTTAGGGGCATGTCTGAAGCAAGATATACTACTATACAGATTTATCAGCGCCCACTTTAAGTGACCTTTAAAGCGCAGTCTTGGCTTTGTCTTGGTAATTAACGTTTCCATCCCCACTTGTGGCTTGGAAACCTTTATACTGGGCTACATGATGACTTATTTGTTCTACACAAATCTCATAGTTCAATTCTCACAACAGGCTAAGTATTTCGCTTAAGGTAATTACCTGACTTCAAAGGAGCTTTCATAGAAAAGTAATAATATCAAAAAGAGCCTATATGCTATAAATAGCGTATAAAATTCCACATTAAAGATGTGTGTATATTACAGAAATCTTGAGAGCAGTGTGAAATATAATTAGGGCCTTCTTCTGAGGCATAAAATTCTCAGTAATACATGCTAATCTTATTTGCTTGGAATGAGGTGGGAATATACCTATCAAGACATCTTTTGAAATATCTGAATTCTTTACATCTGAGGTTCTAGTCATACTTGCCCGACTTGGTACTTTCTTCCTTGTCATTCTTCCATCCTGCAAGGAATAGGAATTTGTTTGCGAGTAAGCTTTCCCCTCTAGACAGGCAACATCAGAAACAGGAACCTTCAGCAGGACAATTAGGATTTTAGTGAGATGTAAAACGCTTTTCAAGAAAAGAGGAAGAAGGCGTAAGATAAGTAAGGGTGTGTGATTAAGCTGTGTGCTCTTCCCAGGGTGTGTTGATCGCATGAGAGGTCACACTGAAGTTGAAGGCAGGTCAAGTCCTTCAAAGTAGTGCCATTACTGTTAAAGTACATTGTCTGCAGCGTCTCATTCTTCCTACAAATGAAAGTCTGTTGGAAAAGAATATTTTTAATTAACATACAGCTTTTCTGAGGAAAACATCTTCTATTTATGTCCATGTTTCCCTCTTCTTTTCCCACCCCACAACTAAAGTATTTGTCCATAGTACATCTGCAGAAATAATGCTTTAATGGAAAGTATTGATTTGGTGCATAAGGGTTAATAGGCTTACCTCATGATTACTGCAGGAATGGTCTGCTCCCAGTGCTGGCTGTGCAAGCAGCTTGATAAAGCAAAGTACTGCTTTTGTCCAGAATGGGAACATTTCTGGTCTTTGATCTCTGGAATTTAAAGCTGCACTTTTTGCATGGAAGGTATCGTTACCATTAACGCTGTACAGATGGACAAGCCGAGACAGAGAGGGACAGTGACTCATCCAGCAGATTACTGATGTAGGGAGGAAGGGACCGAGCTGTCCTGTCCCTTTGGTTTCCTGCCGAACCGATTGCTGCCGTGCCTGATTCGGCTGACTGAACGAAGACTTGTTTTGGAGCACCGCTGCTTTGGGTATGGTTATGCATCAAGACTTACAAAACGTTGTTTCAATGGGAGAGAGAGAGAGTTTGGGAGGAGATTCTATGCACATGACAATTAAACCAAGAAGTTTACACCTGTCTCGGGGTTTATTACAGGGCTGGTAGTAACTTAGAGCAAAAAACAAACCCAAGTTACCTGAATTACCATTTTACATTAGTTCCCAGCTCACTTTCATCCTTATATTGCTGTGCAGGCTTTTGCTGTTGAGGTAGGGTGGAGGGGGTTCTGAATTTTTCCTCAAGCTGTGCTTGCCACAGCCAGTTGGCAAGGGTAGTTACCTTTGTATCTTGTTGCTAAAATAAAATAAAATAAACAGAAATTAAAATACACTTGCTGTCTTCCGAATGCACTCTGTGTAAGCAGTAGGTCCAGTAGCTGTACAGCCAGGTGAGGGGGAGAGTGGCTTTGCTCCAGCTGCGTCTCTGTTAGGTCATGGCAAAGCTCTATGAAACATTTTAATCTTGAAAAAGGGATTTGAAAGCTAATAGTATGCCATGTTGACCATCAAAATTTGTGGAAATCTGGAAGCTTCTGGGAGGACACCAGGCTGATTTCTTCCCAGCATGCTTGCAGACAGGGCGGTGACCTCAAGGGGACCTGCGTTTGCCTGGCTCCCCAGGATCTTACCTGGCCACCTCACCTCAGGGGGCTGCATTACAGCAGGAGGGCTCAAGGCTTGGGGGGCTGTGGCGCTTCTGGGGCACCCCACAAGCCTTGAAGGCTAGCCAAGGAAGCTGATTGTGGAAACCCGGTTTCTCTGAGTTCTGCCTTTCCTGAAGTCAGGAAAGCCAAATTATGTAAATTCCAAACGGGCCCCCTGTCATGAACACTTGTGTTCCCAGAAACCTACTCCTAGTACTACTGAAAATGCAGGTTTTAAAATTTGGGATGCCACAGAAAAGGATGGAGGGGGCGTGTTTGGTTTGGGGGGATTTTTAAAGGATTTTGAAAACTAGAAACTCTATTCTAGAGCTGAATGAAAGTGGACTGAATTTTTGGGTAAGGAAAGTCCTTCCACACTTACGTGGTGTCATGAGAGAGTACTTTCAGGTTGCCTGTTACTCCGGTTAACTAGACATACAAATTTAATACAGGACCGTTATTTTAACTTCAAAACAGTTTCCTTAAATCTGGTGCCAGCAAGCCTAAGATGCAGAGGGGCCTTTGCAAATAAATTGGGTCTTATTATTTAACTGAAGGAAAGTAGGACGATCGGGACCATTCAGGACACGTGCTTTTTTAAAAGTCCCTCCTAAATTTTTTCCCCCTGACTTAAGGGAACAAAATCAGGAGAAAAAGTAACAGGTTGATATCATGCAGACATAATAAATGAGCTCCCGCAGCCGCTTTAATTTAGACGGGTTCTTCTATCTCTGCACCACCGTTGCATTGTTTACGCAGGGAGGAAGACACAGTAATAAACAAACACAAAGACTCGGGGCTGGTGACGGATCACTTAGCAACATCAATATTTTCCTGCACAAATAAAGGTCTCCTGCACGGTGCCGGCTGCAAGTGTGTGTGTGCGAGCGCCCGCCCGCCTCTGTAGCGCTGCTGCTGCTGCTGACGCTGACCTTGTAACGCAGAGGGATCGGTTTGTCGGTGATTGGTCACTCCTTAATTTGGATGTCTAGACATCTCAGTCCGCGCGAGCGAAAGGCAGACATCTAAAGACGTGAGGAGAGATTCTAAGGGACACCAGGACCTTAAAATAATTCCCCGGCAAACTGCACATGTATTTTGTTCATTTTAAAAATATAGGGTGTAAGTGATTGAATGGAACACATGACTGAAGGCTTTATTTTTTATTATCACTGTTAATTAACATGCTTCTCGGACGTTTTCATGGCTGTGATATAAATAGGTAAAGCTTTCTTAAAGGTTATCAGCAAGTGTGAGAGCGTTAATGTAATGATTGGTCTGCTGGCTTGGTGGGAAAGTGTTTCATTTGCTTGCTGTGAGCTGGAATCTTTAGAAAATAAATGAACTATGTTTAAACGACCTACCAAACCCTAATTTGTAACATGAAAACTATAGTCAGGAATTGTCATCTCACAGAACGTCCAGATGAACACAAAATTACTGCCCACCATCTGCGTTGCATTCAAAACCTCTGTGAGTGAATGTGTTGATGCCCACACGTAAGAAGGGCTCTGTTGAGCCCACAATCCCCACCGATGCCGTTGGGCACTTCAGTGTTTCTGGGGCATTAGCCCTGTGCTTGAAAAGCAGTGGCATGCACGTACATTTACAATGGCCCCAATTTTCAACTGCCCTTTAAATGTAAGTGCAAATGGGGGAAAATGGTCGCTGACTTATCATTCGCGTGGATGGCTGTGTTTGGGATACTGGCTATTTGTATAATGAGTTAGAATTTACTTTTTGGGAAAAAAAACCCACCCCCGTTTCAATTGAGGAAGCTGTATCAATTACCTTAGGAATAGTTTTCTGTAATAATAAGATCTGGAATGCGACAGAGCTTGAAGGAGCTATTAATATCCCTTGGAGATCTATTTTAGTTTTCTTTGTTTTTAATCCTTTCAGTCATAAATCCCAGAAAACAGCAACTGGTGCCTGAAGAGCAACCAGCGTTCAGAAGCAGGCACCCCTCAGCACTGCAGCAGCAAATTCTTCAGAAAACAGTGTGGAAATAGTTGGATTTCAGTATGGGTGTACTCTGTCCAGTATCAGAGTTATTCCCATCTGGGAACAGCTGTAGCAGCATCACAGAAACTTCTACACCAGCATAGATGTGTCTGTATTACTCCTGTACCATTATAGATGTGTCCGTGCTGGCATCAACTATTTAGGTAAGGATCTCGCCTAGAACTGAATGAAGTGTACTTACTTGCACAAAAACAACAGACCAAATTTTAGAACAAGTTTGTACTCCCAGTATAGCCTTAGCAGAGTGGTTTCACAGCTGTAGCTGTACTGGTGTGACACCCCTTTCCCGANGAGAGCAGTTCATTTCAGCATGAAAGTCAGTTTATTTTCAGATAACTATTTGCATTAATTCTGGGAGGAAGCTGCACATCTAGAATAGCTTCAGGTTACTTCTCCTACAAGACTGCCCTGTTCCTATTTTTCCTGGTTTTGCCTTTCCTAACGTTTGGCTCAAATACTAACAGTAAACTGCGTTACCTCCCAAAATCTGTATCGGGAGAGCTGCCTTCCCTAGAGAAACATCTCTAGATGTGTGGATGTGGTGGCAGAGAAAGAACCCCCCACACACATATGTGATGGCACAGCACAAACACTGACAGGTCTCCTGATGTGGTAAGTACTGTCCCCTCCAGTAAATCTGTCCTGTTTTCTAGAGACAGGCCACTATTGCTGTATATTCCTTCCCCTCTCTTTAGTGAAGTTTGTCTTTAGGCAATTACTAGAATACTTTCAGACCCTAAACCTGGTCTAACTTGCACTGCTGATGGGGCTTCTCCTGGAGTGCTAGGAGGGCATTCAAAAGCAGGGAAGAAAGTGGGGTTTTTTTAGAATGCTAGAATTTTAAAACACTCTTGTAGAGCAAATTGTACCTTAAAAATTATTAACTAGGTAAAATAAACAGCAAAGAGGTTCTTTGTCAATGGCTTGCCTTTTTTTTTTTTTACAAAGTAATGTGTTAAAATATTTTCTTTGCAGTATTGTCTGCTAGTTCTTGCAACTTTAATATTCCACAGTTTTCTACAAGTTTCCACTCTGAGGTTCTAGTTATTACCTGACAATCTCAGTTTTAATCGCAACACATAGCGACAAGGAAATTAATGCAAAACAGCCCTCAGTGAGACGTTATGGAAAGAGAAGGTGATACCTGTTTTAAATACAACTGATTCATCCCACACTTGTTCTCTAACCAATTTCATGCCCACTCTCACAACCCCCATGCTTTTAAGCTCCATGAAACGCATGCCCAAGAAATGATCTGACCCAGAGCAGTTGCATGCATCTGGAGGTCAAGGGACATCACCCACCACATTCTGACCATACTGCTTGCCTTCTGCATCTGCGATGCCCTATTTCTGGGGTAGATCTTCTCTATCTTTTGACAGTCAAGTACATTATGGTGTGCTTTCACTTCCAAATCTTGCTTACTTCAGCCTAGGTTGAACCTTAGTTTGTTGCCTGTTTCCTGCGTTTGCCTGCTGTGGATGCCTTTGTGGCGATAGTCAGCTTCCCTGTTAAGAGAACAAGAAGGGGAACGGCACATACAGCACGGTGCAACCACGCTGCTATCCTCCTTTAACGGCACAGGTCTTCTGCTAATCAGCACTATGGGCTTTCGAGGGCACGGGCTTGCTGGTCCTGATGGCAACCACATCCCTCAATACTCACCTGATTGATTGCTGTCAGTCATGTCCGTGGTTATCAAAATGGTTCTGGGGTTTTTTTCATAACTTTGCTCTGTTGCCTTTCCTGGTGCTTTTGGTGACAGACATTTCTGTTCATGCGTTCTTCAGACCAAGCTTAATATTTCTGCTACAAATGCTACAAAGCAGCAAACCCGAAATTCTACTGGGAAGTACTTTAATCTGTGATTTAAAGGAGCACAAATTAAGGTTATCAGTTGAAAAAATAAATTGTACTTAATGTTTTTGTAATGTCATGATTTTATATCTGACTGTCATTTGGGTTGCCAGTATTACAGCCAGGCATGTGTTACACATTACAGTGTCCAACTAGGACACTTTAGGAGATTACATTTTCTTGTAGTCTAGACATACTTTCACAAAACAGTCCAGCCATGGCTAAAGGTCTCTGTAGGTCCAATACAATTCAGATGCTGCTACTTTTGGGACAGTCTTAGAGCTCACTGGCCCTGAAAACAATATTTGAAGATTACTCATTTATTTGCCATACTGGCAAAAGTTTGAGCAGCTGCTGCCTTGTGCAGTCGTTTTGCTCCCATTCTTGTGCTGCCTCCTGTTTTGCTGGCGCTCAGGAATCGCTTATCATTTTTCTGAACCAGTTTGTTGTGTGGCTGCTTAAAGGTTTCTACAGCTACAGCAGAATGTGTATGGCAAGTTGGGGAATACCTAGAAGCTGTTACCAGTCTGTCCTGGGATTTTCTTGTGCGTGTCCTTGGGTGCATTCCATCAAGGAGGAAGTACTGAGTATACACCCATCACCCGTAATGCGATGACCTATTATTCATAAGCTTAAGGTCACTTGTTTGGAATCTTTGGAGGAATATTGCTAGGAATTATCCTGTCCTCTGAGATGGTAGCGCTGAAATACAAACTGATTGAAATGGGAAAAAAATGTTGATTTTTTTTTTAATGCTCTCCATAGTTTTATGTGCCATTTGACTAGCTATATTATATATCTCCTTGATTCACCTGGGCATACGATTGAGCTCTTTCATTACTGGTCAGCTTTAACATTTGCATGTTCCCATTTGTTAAATTTTATGCTAGCATTTAGTAAATATATAATGTGGTCCCACATCAGGACTTTTGACAAGGTTTTATCTAAATGAGCTCTGCAGAATTGTTTTAATTCCAGTTCCTTCCTGGTTTCGGTTTTTGGGTTTGGGGTGGGGGGTTTTTTTTCCGTTTTTTTTCTTCTCATCTGTAGTGTTCCCAGCAGTGCAGTAGCCAGGATTTTATTTCTGTCAGAAATGATACTGCTTCAGTCTCGTCTCTGTAAGACTCCACAGGGAGGTTAGAGGGTGGTTATCCTCCGGCTGGTCTGGACCTGGTCCAGCATTCGATGAGAATGCAAATCCCCTTGAAAGCAGATACCTTCTCTGCAGTGACACTGCCTTTATGCTGTGTGTGCTTCAGGAAGCTCATGAAAAGTTTATATTTGCACCAAAATACTGTTACTTTTTAAGGGTACCCCATCTTCTGAAAGCTTAGTAAATGTTCCCAATACTTTTCCTTTTTAATAAGAGAAAAATCAAGAGTAAATATGTGACTCAGGGCCTTGCTGCAGTGGTGTAGATGATGACTGTTAACTGCTTTGTTGAAACAGAAGGTTGATTGTCAAGGCTTTTGCTGTAGTTCAGCACATTAATTTTTGCTACTAGGGGATTCTGCATCTTCCTTGTTTTCTAAGGCACAGTGCGACAGCATGAACTTAAGCAAGCCGGGCTTTCTCATGCACCCTCGCCATCCAGGTATGGAGGCTTTGGCCAGGTCTGATTTGAGTGGGTGAACCAGCTTTTGGAGAGGATGCAAGTGCTTAAGTTCTGGAGCAATACTGGAAAACTCAAAGTCGGGTTTTGTGGGCCAAGATGCCAGCCCTCTCCTCTTGCAGGGACAGCTGCTGTGGGATGGAGCGGGCCTGTGGGGCAAAAGGCGCTGACTCAGGGGATGGCAGGGGCTGCTCTGTGGCCGGATGGCACAGATCCCCGGCGCTGCCTCTTTCTCCTGACCAAAAAAAGCTGCAGCCGCTGCCTGCAGAACTGGATTGGGACTGTCAGGCCAGCTGCATTTCTGGTAGCAGGGCCTAGGTCCCTACACCAGTATGTTCCTGTGCACGCTAAGAAGAAGCCTTTCTGCCCATCCGCAGAGAAGCAAATTGACCTTAAAGCAGCTGTAAATCAGTTACTCTTCCCTGATTCAAGTTTTATCTTGCTCGGGCCGTTCAAAAATAACCGTTCAGTGTAGGGCTGCCAACGGATTGATGGCCGCGCGTTTTCAGGGCCCGGCTATTTCCGTGCGCGGCGGCCAGCGCGGCTCGCTGACATCATGAGGCAGCTATAAAAACCCGGGGCATCACACCTCCCCGCGCACCAGCCCCTCTGTTGATCGCACTGTTGTCACTCCCTTAACAACCGTCGCCACGTCGCGCCTTCGCGTCCTGCCGGGCCCCCCTCCCTTTCCCCTCCCCGGCTCCCCGAAGCCGGCTGTCATGTTTCCAGAAAAAGCCAGCCCCGGCGGGGGACGGGACGGGGCTGCGGGGCGCTCCCGCCCTGGCGGCCGTTGGCCGGCAGGTGTCCCCGGCGCCGGGGAGCGGTTTCCCCGGTCGCCACAGGCGGGTTTATCGCCCGACCCGCCGCCCTCGGGTTTCCTCTCCTGGGCCCTGCCCTTCCCCCTGAGGGGAGGCTGCCGGCCGCCGCCGGGGACTGCTCTGCCCGCGGCCTCCCTCATTCCCTTCCCTCCCTTCCTCCGGCTGCTCTCGCAAGGGACACCTGATAAAGCCGAGAGGAAATTATTTTCAGGGTTCGGGGAAAGAGGTCGTGGCTGAACCATTAACTTGGCGATAAATAAACATAAATCAAATTCCCTTAATGGTTTAATGAGGAAATGAATTAATTAATTAAAGCTTAGATATTCCATAACCAGAAGCGATTAGTCACTTTCTCTGTACATACACACCCCCTCCATGTATCAAAACCTTCCAAGCTTCAAAGCTGCCCTCATCACCTCCATAACTCGAGAAAGTAGAGAAAGTCCCCAGCAGTTCAACTGGTGGTGAGGACCCATTTTCACCAACCATTTTCTATGAGCAGGAGACTGACACCCTCTCATCCAAACTGGGCAGGCTAAAGAGGAGCGGACGAAATGCCGGTGGTTATCCTAGCTGGCCAGATTTTCTCCTCCAGTCCTTATCTGCCAGCGTTGCGTTTCACCATTTTGGCACTGCCCAGCAAAGCGTGTTCCTGCTCACCGGGTTGCCCACAGCACCGTCTCATCCCTTCCAAGAGCTGAGTCTCCTCACGCAGGTGTCCTCCATGACCTGCCTTCCCTCTTCTCTTGGTGCTGCCCCAGGTGCTCCTCCCTGGCCAACAACCACCTCTGCAGCTCCTGCCAACGTACGCTGGGGCTGAGCTGCTGGGCTGAATGCTACATTGCTTCTCATTTATTGCAATGGCTGTTTTCTTCTTGATAAACCTTTGCTAGCTGCAGAACTCATCCTTCATCTCATTAAGACCTATCTCTTTTAGGAAAATAGATTGTGTTTTAAAATGTGACTGCTAATACAGTAAAATTAGAGACATTTTTAGGATTTTTTTTCTTTTAATGTTTTTGTGTAGACAGAATAGCTCGCATTTTAATTCTGCAAGCTGTTCTTTCCCTGATCTGTTGTTTGGTTCTGGAAGACTTTGACTTTTGTAACTGTGCACAAGGTGTCATCTCGGCGAGCATCAGCTCAACTCTGAAGTCATCTATGGCCTAGTTTTTGTAGATGATGAGGATCCACTGTTTCCTGAGTAGTCAACAGGAAGCAGAGTGATGAGCATCTTTGACAAGAAGCCTCATACCATAGATAAATAGGTTGGGTTTTTTTTAAATAGTGTACATGTGTGAACACTAGATTGATAGGATACGTGGCTCTGAGCATGCCTCGAACTAGCTGAGAGGCTCAAAAGGTTTGAGACACCATAGAAGTTAGTTATACAGAGTTAGTGGCATCCCTGCAAGAATTCCACTGGCACCTACTGTGAAGGGGCACTTGTTTGAGTTCCAGGAGAGACTGCAGTTTTGCTTTTAAACTTTTCGTTGTTATTAAAAACTAGAACAATAAGCCTCTCTTTTTTAACAGCAGGGGTAGGGTTTCAATGGCTCCTCTCATAGTGTGTCCTCTCTACAGAGATTACCAAGGTTAGATTTTTGAACAAGACAGAGCTGTAGATATGTCATTACATATTCAGGAAATGAGAAGTGCTGAGCTCTTTTAAGGCGCAACATTTCTGCATTCTGAGAACTTCTGAAACTGTGACCCACTGTATGAAATTATTAAGCATCATTAGAGGGAGAAAAAAAAGTCAGTCCAGGTAACTCAGAAGATAGATGCTATAGCATTCTACAGGGCTTGGGAGAAAGGACAGACAAGGAGTAAGTGTTGTATTTTGAAGGCAAGGAATGCATCGTGCTTACGGCTTCTTCAGGCGTCAGGCTTTTGCAACCACGTAGACTCGGACTCGGATTTTCTTCTTGGCTTTGCCACTTGCCTTCAGCTGGCCCTCAGGACAGTGGGCTCAACTCACTGTGCCTATTTCTCTGCTTACCCTTTGCCTTTTACATCCACTGAAACTTTAACGAATTATGGTCCCACGATGTGCGTGGGCTGCATGTATCACTGCAGGGACTGGTAGGTGCTGTGCTGCTGGGTGCAGCGGCACCAGTGTGGGGGTTTCCTTACTTTGGTGCTACTGGATTGGAAAAACTTTTTCAGCTCTGCATGTGGCTGTGTGGGTTCTGTATGTGTAAAGAGTTATTGTAATCATTGTCTCATCTCACAGCTGAAGGTCTGCAGCAGAAAACTGTGAGAGGGATGGGGTATTGGGAATACTGGCACCAGACATTTTCTGTCAGTTTGCAGTTCTTCAGTCTGAAAACTTAGCCAGTTTCTGTTCTGCTTGATCAGATTTACGTCCAAGACATTTTCACTGTTAGTCAGAAGAAGTAATTTTCAGGGGAGAAATAATTCTATCCTCTCCTTCCCCCTTCTCATTTCTGAGGATGCTGATTTGTTTAATGATCCAAGCTGATGAACAGTGCCTCTGATACTGAGATCATGGTGCACTTACCAGAAACTGAACATGTTCATGCTGAGTGTCTATGTAACACGGAGAACCTAAGATTGTAAAGCCAGCTCATGTGAAGAATTATTTCTAGGACATAATAAGTTATTGAACAGGGTTTTTTCTGCAATTGCCTATCAAGTGCTTTTACAGAGAACGAACTATGGTGGCCTCCCTCGTGGCCAGTGGAAAATGGAGGTATTAGGATTGGACTGATTTGCAACTAGATGTACAGAGCAGAATAGAAAAGACTGGATTGCTTCCAAGCCTCTCTAGATTTTCTATCCATTGCTATACTGGTTGGATCACGTTGCTGCCCACCTAATGGTTTATCCCTGGCAAGCTTTGAGTTCAGTCTGGTGATGGCTTGTCATGCCCTGGTGTCACTAGTGTTTGTTTGAAGGGAGGGAACCCACAAAAATGAATGAAGAAATGTCAGTACTCATTCTTAATTGAGCTTGCTTTAACTTGCCTTAGCTTTTCTGTGTGGAGAAAAGAGTATTTAAGTATATTGAATTTCATGCTGTTTGCTGTAGAGATACACATTAGCACATGGTGAGGAGTAAATGTAAGTATGCTGTGCTATTCTGTCTGCTATAACTAATGCTATTATCTACTTCCCACCTCAGTCTTTGTTCTTCCCAATTTCTTTGATTTCAGTTACAGGGAACTCACAACACCCATGTCATCTAGCCTGCATGGCAACCAAGAAACCCAGTTTGCCAATTAAGTCGGTAGTCATCTTCAACACCAGGGTGAAAAAGACTCAAGCACAAATCTTGGGAGCAGTTTCTTTTTGTGCAGTATATGCTATTTAGATTAGTGCAAAGAGTCTGGAAACCTTTCGTTCTTCATGTTGTTAATACACTTGCTCTCAGTGTAATCTCATCCTGCATTCATCTGAAGCACAACACTGACTAATCTCTTCATTTACTTAACCTGTTTACCAAACCCCGAGTTTCCCAGAGCACCGAGGATAACACATGAAGGTGACTCAGGTACAATTTAAGAATATAGAGCAGCCTGGAATAAAGGGCTCGAGAATAGCAAGTAGGAGTTATTTACAGCAATTTAAGCTAATCTGTCTCACTGTGTGTGGAAGCTGAGCAGAGAGCCCTCGCGTGAGGGGGCAGTGATGTTCAGCGTGGGAGCTGTGAGCGCGCTCTGCAAGAAGAGATCTAACACGCCTTTCCTCTGGTGGCCTTCCCGTTTGAAGCAGGTGCCACTAAAATACAGAACACCAACCACATAAAATTCCCTGAGAGCTTTTGCCTAGTTTCACATCTCGTGAAGGGGCAAGGGCTTGCACCTTTTCTCTTGCTGTGTAGACAGTTGATAATTTTTTTTCTTTCTTTTTAATAGCTTTAGATTGTCGGTCAAGATTTAGGGTGTTCATTAATCACATTACTCTATAGACCTCTATTGGGAGATTTTTACAGGTGTCTCAATATGTTCTTTTGGGGGTGAGAATGCGCTTCCCAAATCCAGAAATAAATTAGTTTTGGCTGTTTTAATCCAGAGTTTAAGTAGTATGTCTTTACCCTGCTGATTTTTTTTTTCCCAACCATTTTCTTGGGGTCAGATTATTTTTGAGTTCAGACACTTACTTCTCTGAACAAGGGAGGCCGTGAAGCTTTGGCATTTGTAAAAGATATGGTTATGGAGTAATAAACCCACGGGGTTTTCAAATAACTTTACTCATTTATAATTGCTGTTTGTTTTCCTAGTTTCACAAACCTCCTGCTTCATCTCCCATTGCTGCTTTTGTACAGGCAGATGATTTTATAATGCAGGGTAAAGGCATCAGCAGTGTCCATGTGCTTCTACATTTTTGTTAGTATTTTAATTACCATCAATTTCTCTAATCATACCATGCCATTAACATTATCCTATTCCGTGCTTAATGGGAATCAACAAGTTGAAGTTCATGTACAACAACTGTGCTGTTGATTGTTCCTGGTTGTGCCTCTGTCCTTACTTCATTGGTAATTGACGATGCTAATTTTTCCTGGGGAAATGTTATGAAGGTCCAGGAGGGAATCCATGACAAAGCAATCAAGGTACAGTCCACAGGACTGAAATCTCTTAAGGATAACTTCTTTCTTTGAGCAGACACATGGCATCCATCACAAGTGCTATCAGCATTTAGTTATGAATAATTGTCATCTTTCTTTGAATGACTCGCCCCTGATAGCCCAACAGTACCTTTTCTATCCCCTCAGAATTTTCTGTGCTGTGAGCCATGCCCTTACAAATGATTTGAACTTGTGGAAGTGGCAGGGGCAACTTTCGGAAACATGTAGCTGCCAAGTTTCCTGTGATGTGATCTTAAAATAGACCAGACTGGGAAAAGAGGGGAGGACTGTCACCAAGTGCTGCTCCGCATGTCAGGACTGTTTTTACTTGATCTATATCGGCTGGTGAAGTCCTTTGTGAGCAGAAGAAAGAACCTCACCCCCACCCATTTCCTCTTTTCAGGCTATTTTGGGCTCACTGTGAAGTTCTCAGTGTACTTTCTCAGCCAGAGCAGCATTGTGAGCTCCTTCTGGTAAATCACATTTTCGGGTTGGGGGTGGGGAGGACTGTAAGGGAAAGACAGGAGGAATTTGTCTTTAAACAGGTTGGGTGGTTTTTTTTTTTTCTTCCCCTCTGTGTGTGTGCATGAGTGTATGCAAGAAAATATTCACTACCCCACTAAATGTCATGGAAGGTCCCAGTATAATTTTTTCCTCCCCAAGTTTACCTAGATAGTTTTCACTCATGCTACCAGGTGGTATTGCCGTTTTCTCTTTCCTTTTTTAAGAAGTCATTAAATTTAACGAAGAGCTACTCCCAGGAAGAGGCATCAGGATCTTAAGGAATTTGTAGAATATTCAAGCTGAGTATTCTTATTAATATATGGTTGAAAAATGCCACTGCCTAAACATACGTTGCTGATCTATTCCTGTAGGGAGGTGATAGCCTAATTTTATTTTCTTTCTCCAAAGTTTCCACCAGAATAAGTCAGTTGTTTTCACTGAGATTTTCGTTAACTCCAGTCACTGTGGGAGAAGGGAGAATTGGAGTCCCAATTTTCCATGTGAATGTAAAGAGTTCCTCTTCTCTTTGGTTATGTCCATTTACTCCCAGGAAAAGCAGAAAAAAATTAATCTGAAAGATGTGGAACTGTGTGGGAGAACACACTCTCAGATTTCTCTGCACAGAACCAGGATGATATGAAACAAACATGTATAGAAGAAAAAAAGAACGGGGCAGGGGGAAGCTTTGAAGGGTTTTAACACGTGTTTGGTTGGGGCTTTTTGCTGGTTTTTGCAGAACTGCCCAGTCCTGTGGTTCCTCAAGTCCTCAAAATTACAACTACTTGAACCTACTGGGGGCTGAGCACTTTTGAGGAGGAAGGATTTGTACTCAATGCAAAACTTTCCCAGTGATACTGTGAATACTAGCTTAATGTTAGGGAACTTTTGGTTGAAAGCTACACTTGGTGAGTTGTAAGCATTTTCCAGAGGACCCATAAAAAGTTCTCTGTGGAAATGGAAAAAATGACTGATTTGGGCGGGTTTTTGTCTGTATCACTGAGTTTAAAATTGAAGAACAAACCAGGAAAAGTTTATCATTTGGATCTTCATCATAGCAAGTCATCATACCAAAAAAAAAAAAAAA
>VZTU01013796.1:340083-361273 GCA_013400835.1 Zapornia atra
GCATTCAGTATCTGAAAATTCACTGGAGTTTGCCTTTAGGAAAAACGCTCCTTGTGCAGTCACACTGAGGTCAGCTGGCAGTTCCTGACTGAGACGTTATTTTTTTGCATTGCAAACACATCAGCCTCCTGGGTGTGTGCGTACCCCACACAGGTACTTTTTGCTACCATTTTAAAAGGGAATGGGTATTTTCCAGAAGAATCAACTGCCTTTTGTTTTGCTCCCAAATTACTGTTTCACTGTTGAGAAATCATCTCAGTGCCCCAAATGCCTTTTATGCTTATGTTAGACCTGAAGTCCTTCGGGGAGAGTTGAGAAGGAAAGAACTTGGTCATTTTAAATTTCCACATGACTTATTCTTGGGTTTGGTCGGTATTAAAATGCTAAGTAAAAGTCCGTGCTTTACTATTAACACATGAGAATGTTTTGCAGGTGTAGAAACTTGGAGTCAGTCCTGGTAGCACTGTGTTCTCTTGGTATTTTTATCTTGTCCCATCTTTTCCCGGAGCTGAGGCACCCTGTCTGCAACATCTTATTATTTTCACAGCAGCAGCAGTTCGTTAAGCTCTCTTGCTGGTTCTTCCATCACCTGATGGGCTGGCTCAGTGCATATTGTATTATTTTTCTCAGAAATATGTCCTTGAGTCTAGCTCACTTGTCTGGGCACCAAACCCACTGTACGTTTTCCTCAGTCATCACTTCCTTTCTCATAAAGGTCCAGGTACTGACTTGCTGGTTTTTTTTCCCTAAAGTTTGTAAAGCTTTGTCAACCTCAGAATGCTGGGAGGAGTGAGCAGAACCAATTAGGTTTCCAAGCCTGACTTCCCCAATGTAACTTGTAGCTTTCCTATTTGGCTGGCGGGACTAGACCTGCAATCAAATGTATGATATTTAAGTTGCCTCAAAGCTCGCTGCACTGTTGTTTGGGATTTTTTATTAGTTTCTTTAATTCCTTGCTGCTGAAAATCTCTTCTGCAACCTCCTGCCCCTCACTCCTGGCATCAAAAAAATAAATAAAAGGTATTTTCATTTCGGGATGGTGATAAAATTCATTAGAGGTCAGTCCACAGACCTTCGTGAATGTGTTTTAGGGATCCCAGACTCAAACTCCTGCTAAAAAAAACAACATGTGAAATAGCTCCTTGTATGCATTTCTCTGTAGGCAGCTTGTTTTATGACGGCAGGTCATGGAGGAGGGTGGCTGCCAGGGCTGGGTAAGCTGGGGGGAAACGCATGGGATTATTTCTTTCTGGGGGTGGGGTAAGCATTTCCACCCTGGTGAGCCAGGCACCGACCACCCGGCCCATCCAATGGTGCTTTATGAGGAGGGTTATTGTAAGCAGCTGAAGTGTAGAGGGTCATAAATTCTGTGATGCATCGACATCTCCGTCGGTGCCAGTCCACGAGCAGGAACTTTTCTCAGCCAGGCATGGTTCCAGGTGGCCGGGGACAAGACAGGGCTGTGAATTTACAGCCCCAACAGCCTGTTGCTAGAGACTGCTACCGCTGTGCAATAGCCCTCGCTTGTAGTAGCTGGGTTGTGACATTGGCATAAGATACTTCGCGCAGCTGGGCCGCGCCGGTGCCAGATACAAGTCCCATGGTACGAGCTGACCCAGCTGCACTGAAAGTCTCATTCTTTTCTCTGTCATTTTTTTAAAATCAACAATGCAAAGAGAGGGTTACAGCTCATACGCCCTTGCACCCACGTGCATAAAATACGTAGACGTTAAGCAAATACAATTCTCTTCTTTCTTTCCTCTTCTTTAAGCATTGTTAGAGCTTCTTCTTAAACATCTGCAGTGGTCCGAGCTGGGTATCTTGCTCTCCTAAAGGCTGAAACTGTGGTTTAAAAAAAAAACAAAAAAAAAAAAAAGAGAGAAAAAGAAAAGTGTGTTTGTATGTGTAGAGAGGTATATAAAAAATAATGTACATCCCTGTCTCCTATTCCCGTTCTGCTTAGGGAAGAGCAGTTTTGAGTGTTGAAATAATGCAAGCTGTACATTTTTCTAATGAGCATCGTTTTATTTGAGTCGGAAATAGTGAAATAGTGCACATTATTACGCAGGTCAGCAACTAAAGCCCAATTACATACTTATTTGTAAATTGTCCAATTGCAAAGGGGCAGCAGTCAGCTTTTCTTTCCCAATCTAGAGTGTCTCATAGGTATATATTTACGATTCCTACACCAGCTTCATAAGCATAAAATGAGATCCAAGTCTCTTAGTTGCCTTGAGGGTTTTCTAGATTGGGAACAGACTTTTGTTTCCCAAGTTTGTCTCTAATCCAATAAAGAGATTTAAAGCATTACTATAAAAGAATAGATATAAAAATATAATTAATGAATATTGGATAATGCTGACAAACAAGTGAAGAAACATTTTTGTTAATCTTCACTGATGGCAGTCTGAACCAGTATTTAGCTCGGAGCAAACTGCTGTTCATAGGCATTAAAAAATAATTTGTCGAGACATAAAGAGAATTGCTTTAAATGGTGATGTTAAGAAAAATCAACAAATGACGTCAAACCAAGAAAAACTTCCAGTCCTTTTTATTTGTTTACTGGTTTGTTTTTTTTTAATTTCCTCTTGGGAAATTCTGAAGCCAGATTTTCAGGCTATCCTCTGCAATTATGGGAACCCGGAAAGATAAGTTTTTTAAATGAATGCCAAGTTTCTCAAGAGAAACATGACTCCAGGAACTGGGACTTTAAGAAAAAGAGCAAATGCCACAGTATTTGAGATGGCTTTGTTGACTTTTGACTTTCCCACAGGCCACAAGAGCCATCCATAGTCCTTGACAAACAAAGATGAGGGTGCATGGTTCCCACTGAGATCCCGTTTCCAGTGACCTGGTGTTGGCTGTTGTAAGTGTGAAATGGTGTGTGTTAGTTATCAGTCCCCAGCCCAGCCATGACAAAGGGCTTTGAGGGGAAGCATGTGATAAAGGTGAGAAGGCACAAGAGGCCAAGCACTGCACTCTGGGCTCTGTCCTCCCAGCTTCCCCCTGTGTTTTCAGTAGTAGAGGATGGAGCGATGTGAGAAATGAAGGGTGGAGCTGAGTACTTGAATGAGTAACATCTGCAGGACTGGGCCTGATCCTCTTCCCTCTGAAATCAACAGGCATCTCATCAGCCCCAGCACTGGGACCAGGATCTGTGCCAGAAAGAAAAGGGAAACCTATTAGGCTCTTTCTGTAGCCTGCTTAAGGAGAAAGTGTGTAGTTTTGGTTTCTCCCCTCCTACAAAAAGGCACAAATAGGTGAAAAGAAATAATACTGTTAAAATAGACACTTCTGCTAATAGCCATAGGGACATGTTTTTGTAAGCAACATCCTTAGTTCTGCCAGTTTTCCTTTGGATGTGCAGGAAGCTTGGTGTCTGGTTGGAGGAGTCAAGTCTCTAGGTCTGGATGTATGGGACACGAAGAACTGGAAGAGGAGATAGATGGCCACTGCAGCGGGGGTTCCGTGACGGGAGGGAACCTGTGTTTCTCAGCTTGGGAATGTTGCATCGCAGCTTTGAAAAATTTGGACATACCATCCTCATGACCTGGACCTTTTCCCTAAGCTTTTCTTTTCTTCATTGCAGTTGATCTTCCTGCTAAATACTAATTCTCTTTTCCCCAAGTAGTTTAGTAGGTAAAGGCATCTTTACCTGTTTCTCTACCCCAGCTAAGTTTCTGAGGTAGTTTTTCGTTTCTGAAGGGAGATATTTTTTGGGTTTTGTGTTTAAGTGTGGTAAATTAGAGTAGAAATAGGTCAACTGATTAGTAACTGCTGGTTCACCTTTAAAAGCAAATCACATTAAAATTTTTTCTTTGTATTTCTCAGTGTATGTGCCAGCTATGTGTAATTTTAGCTTGTGGTAGCAGCAATGGGTCATTTGGGGCAAGGGAAGACAAACTCTCTGGAATCAGAAGTGAGAGCAGAGTAAAGAAAATAACAAAAGCACATGTAATTATTTACTAAAACAATGTAGCTCTCCAGTCAGGTTGCCGGAATCCCGCATGTAGGACAGTTGCAGCTCTGAACCTGGTGTGTTTGGGCAATTCCTTGCCTTGGTAACACAAGCGTAACTCATCGACTGATCTGAGAACTCTTCTGTTTAAATGAAATAAAGTTTCCCTGTTCACTCTTTTGTCACTGTCAGCTTGTGTGCCACACACAAGCAGGGCTGTTACAGCGCCGGCACATCCGCAAACATACTTCTGCAGAGCTCTTCAGGTATCAGATCAGCTCGTAGTGACAATACTCACGCTGTGTTAAAGCGAGCTCAGGGGTAAAATGTATCTGACTCGGCATTCCTCAGACTACAAACCTGTATGTTTTGCTGCCAAAATGTTGTTTCTCTCCTCCAGCACTGTTGTAAGTTGCTTTTCCAAAATTGACTGCAATGATTGCATTGAAGCTTTTGAGAGACAAGCCTCATTCATAAAGGAAAGATTATCAGTGACTTGTTTGCTATACTTCTAAAATGGCAGGACATCTATTTCTGAACTGGTTGGGAAGCTCCTTTAAACTCCTCATACCCTGAAGTTCTCTGACCACAGCTTAGTCTGCGCTGGAAAACTGAACGTCAGAGAGGGCTGTGCATAAATCACTCTCCTAACACATTCAGCTGTGCCAGCAGAAACTGGAGGGTAGATGAAATTATTTTTAAAAAAAACCCACATTATTTTGCTGGTGTAGCTGATTCCTCCCAAGAGACAGGCTTAAACTATACTTTCTGAGGGGTTCTTTGCTCGTATAGGCTGTGTAGGGGTAAGACAGTGACCTGTGTAACTTAAAAATGCTGTTAAGTGCTCTCATGCTTGGAGAAGTATTTCCTGTCACCACAACGGCCTGTTTGCACAAACTCTTGCCAGCCTTACTTAGCCTCAAGTCTGATTCAATGTCTTTTTAGAAATTAATGAATTTAAATTAACACAGTTCCCTCCTTATCCTGATGAGTTGAAGGGCATTTCTTATAGTCAGTCTGATCAGCAGAATGTAAGTTGCCACCAGATCTGGATTCAGTGCTACCCTGGCTTTGGGCACAGCGTTGGACGAGGCACCTCTCAGGGCCTATCCAGCCTGAAGTGTTCAGTGGCTCTGAGCAGGGCTGTGCCAGTTCATGGGCGATGGGTGTACAGCATGTGCTCTGTGCATAAGGGTGACTTACGTAGCCTTCATAGGGGCAATGCAAGAAGATTGCCCAAATGGACCAAAGAATAGTGATCTTTTGCATCACAGATGTTTTCTGACTGCCCCGATCTCTCCTCTGCTTCATCTGGTGATCGTTGTGGTTCTGCACTTCTGCATCCCTGTCAGGTTTCAAAGGCAGAGGGCTAGCAGTAACAACACTGTTGAAGTTTACAGTTTAGAGTTTACAGTTCCTGTTGTTCTTCTGATTTTGTATCTTTGATGTGCAGTGGTGCATGCAGTGTAGAACAGCTGCGGTCCATCTCTCCCATCCCTCCCTTGCATTCGGTGACTTCAGTGAGCTGGCAGTGTAAGGAAAATGGGACAACATTTCCCAATTCCTCTTTCAGTTTTTGGAATAATGTTTTCTTTTAAGGGTCTTTTCCTTCTCTGTGGCACAGCGGTGTTGTCTGCATGGTTTTACTGAGCATGGTCATGGAGACTTATGGAAGAGATACCTCCTGCCTCTCTGTCACTGTGCTGGCACCACTTACGTTCCCAATAGTGTCTCCAATTTCCTGTCTCTACATGCCAGATCATGGGAGCTATACAGTCAGCAGCACTGTACTGGGGCCGGAGCCAAAGAAGAGGAGCAAAAGACGTGAGCAAAATTCTTTCCTTGGGTGAAGCTCTGCACTAGGGGTCTTAGGTTATTGACTTGGAATGGCTGACCCAAGTCTTTCTAGCAATTTGAAGGTGGGGCTTGTAACTGGAAGCCCTCCTGTTCCCTCTTTTTTACACTGTCCTAGTCCAAGTGTTGCCATTTGAGCTGGGTTTAAATTCTGTTGAGACTGCAGGGCTGTGAAGAAAAACCTGGAACTCCTGCCTTGCTGTACCAGTGCTCCACCATGCACTCAGATTTCCCATTTTGTGTGCCAGCTCATTCTGAGACTAAAACCAAAGTAAAAGCCCAACATGTGCCACATGAACGCTTGGATCCTGCAGGAAAAAGTTCTGCAAAGCGGTCTGAATGGTACCAGGAGTGATGGCTTGGTTTTGGACTTCAAAAACACTCTGCAGTAATTTGGAGACTGAAAGTCTGGAACTCACTACACTGAACTAGCAGTAGCCACACAAGGTTCTCAGCAGAGTTGCAGTTCTGGCCAACTGAACCACTGTGTAAGCTAGGAAAGCAAACCTAAGTGCTTCACAGTGGCAGAATTTCATTTTTTTTGTTAATGGAATCGACCTGTTCCATGATCCAGTGCAACAGAGGAGAGAGAGAGCGCTAGTTGTGCTGCCTGCTGTTTCTGAAACTGTCTTTACAAGATCACCACCCATGACAGGGATCTGCTTTCCAGCTAACATGGCACGGGCAGCCTGCCCTGTTTCCTCACTCTCCTCCTGGAGGGTTTTTTTCCAGATCCTGCCTATTCCCTGCAGGTTTCCCTTAATTGCTGACGTTCTTGCTGGTCCTTTGGCAGACTGTCACCAGATCTCTCATCTCCAATCCATCAGAGGAGCAGCAAAACCCAGCTTGCTTACAGCGACTGTTGCACCCTTCCTTTTGTGGCCTGACCTAAGCCAGGGTTTTTCCATAGTGAAGACTGGTTAGCAGGGGTTTTTTTCCAATGGGAAGGCTTGTCTGAGAATAGCTTCATAGTTACACTCTTATGATCTAAAGTAGACATGTGCATCTGGTTGGGGCAGTAGGCTGTAGGGTTTTTGGCTCATTTGGTTTTGGGTGGTATGGTTCATTTTGTTTTACTTTGAGATGTCACTTGAAAAGAGATTTGTCCTCGCTTAGTGATAATCCATGATCTGGAGGCAAATGGATGTTTGATGATGGCCTAGTGTTTATAGAACGATTAGGGGTTTGTTTGACAGGTCTTTCACATGATAGGATCTGTGCTTTGGGGCTGCACTCTTTGCAAAACTGAGAATGAAGCAGCTCTACAGGGTTTAAGATAAATCAATCTCTATTTCCTCTTTCCTCCCATGGTGAATTTGCTCCTGTGGTGGTTGCATAAGGCAACCCAGCTGAGCAAAGCCTCAATAAAAGAGAAGCAGCTTGCTACTTGCTTTCTGTCAACTTGCCATACTCCTTCTGTACATGCTGCTCTACACCCGTTGCAGATTACCACAGTAAATAGCTTCCAAAACTCCAGTGGTCCTTTCTCCCCTAAGCCTTTTCTCAGTAGCATGTCTGAAAGGCTTCTGCATTGCTGTAGTGCAGCTTGTCCACCAATACTGCGTGGTGGGAACCAGTTTATTATCAGTGTCCTTTTTGATACTTTCATAGCCCTGACTGGTTATGTGTTTCTGCTCTTGGAAGTGGAGTGAATTGGATATCCAGAAACATGAGCAATCACAAGCTTGAAGGTGTGCAGCATCGCTTGAGGCATTTCCACAGAGGCCAGACCCAGTACTCAAAAGTTGTTGGGAGCAATCTGGAAATCCTTTGCTGGAAGGGCATACAGAAATCCAAGGCAGTATTATTTTTTCATGATAACAGGTATAGGTAGCCCATCAGGATAAGGAACTTTTCAACAATCCTCATTTCCCTCATATTCAGAGTGCAGGCCCTGCAGGAGAATGGAAATGGAGACCATGCTTTAACAGGTTGTAAATGAGCAGGTTTTAGACAATGTCAATCAGCATGAGGCTCACCGCGCCGGTGGCACAGTCCCTCTTCCAGGTAGAACTGACTCGCAGCTGCCCAGCTCCTCCATTATTCAGGGTGCAGGTTTCCTGCTGTCCTGAACTGGAGGTAGGAGGCAGGAGAGCACGACAGCTCTGGCTTGCAAAGAGCCACTTTTTTTTGCTATGTTCCTACATTGTTTGCTCCATCTAAGTTAGTGAGGTACCTGTTTTATAGTGGCGGGTACAGCATGAGCCTACACTGGCGTGCTCCAGCTACCTTCCTACATACTTGCTTTCATCCAAGTCGTACAGTGTGAGGAAAGACTTGGCATTGTCTTCCTGACTTACCAAATCTTGTATTAGTCATGTCTTTGGGAGATGGTGGCAGTTCCTCACCTCCCACACATAGCCTAGTTATAGTCTTTTACCAGGCTCAATATGGATTTTTAAAAAAAAAAAATTAAAAAAAAAAATCCTAAATCTCCAGCTTCGTTAAGGGCAAATGGAAATAATTGATAACTGCTACAGTTCTGTTTGTCTGATGAGAATGGCAGCCTGTGCTACCAACGGTGTTTTTTCCTTCCCTTCCCCCTCTTGCTGTTGCGGTAGGGGGAATTGCATCATTTTTAATAAGATTACAGCTATTTGCATTTTAAGGTGTTCAGGGTATTAGCTGGCGGTGTGTCAGTTTAGTCTGTCTGAGCTGGCTTTGGTCACCTCCCATAAAGGTTAGAGAGTTCAGAAATATTGTGCCTTGTTGAAATGAGAGTCTAGACATGTCTGGAGAGATCCTTAGGTTTGTCTAAGCTTTGTTTCAATAGGGGTGTGAAAGCTACCAAAAATGACAAGCTACACAAAGGTTTGAAAGTCATTTGAGTACTGTGTGGGTGAGAAATGCCTGTATCTGTACTCTTAGTCAGGGAACAGTAAAAAGGGCACACATGACAAAATAAAGAGCACTGTCAAGCAAATAAAAGGCCCTTTATTTGCATGTAGAAATGGAGAAGGAGTTTGGGCTTGCTCCTAGCTTTACTGTGGAAGCTTAGGTGTGCCATTGAGATCGCTGCGTGCCAGGCTGTGGTCCTCTGTCGGCGTTTGGTCTGATCCGCGCAACCTTTCCTGGAGGTGAGCCAGGCGACAGCCTGCCCTCAGGCTTCAGGAATGAAAGAAAATAGCAATAAATATGCAAAGTAGTGTTCCTGCAGGAGTGCAGCTTTGCCACTTCTGGAGTTCCAGCTGATGGTGGTGGTCCCGTGCTCCTTGCACCCTTGGTACCTGAGCCAGTCCTCCATCCTGCTCAGGTACCTTCCCTGTGTGCCACCTTTCTGGTCAGGTGGGCTTTCTCTGAAGACCCCTGGTTCTCTGCCTTGAAAAGGCCCGTTTCCTTTTCTCCTCCAACTCCAGTGAGCCTCTTTTTTTCCTTTGAGGAGAAAAAAGCTTATCATCTAAGAACATGGCTTTCGGGGAAAGATCTCCAAACAAGAAGCAGTACTGCTCCGATACCAAAAACTGCCCTGAACCATGGAGAGTTTAATGGATCTTAGCAGAAGTTGGGCAGTTGCCTGAGTCTTGACAGGTGCTGCTGTACTGTGTGATCTCTGTAGGAGTCCCTGTATGCTGGGGTCATCTTACCTTGTGTAGGCACTTTGAAGCAGTGGCTGTAAGGACATGCCACGGAGAACAGTTTTGCAGTTGCTGACTGATGGACAAAACATGAGAGCTACACAGTTTTTCTTCCCCAAAAGCTTGCGACTGCTCAACTGCCAGATGAAGTCACCTGGGGAGAGGGACAAAGGAACGGTTAACATAAGCAAAATGTCCTTGTTGAGGTTTCCTAGAGAGGATTTTATGCAGAACTGCCTTCTGCAGGTTTCTATGGGCAAATTATATTCTTGACCATTCTTCAGTTCTCCTGATATTTGGAATATTCTAAAGTCCTGATTCCTGGAACTGTATAACTAAGAATGTCAAGTTTCACTTTAAAAACAAACAAACAAACAAACAAACAAACAAACAAACAAATAAATAAATAAATAAATAAACACAGTAAAGCCTGTTTCTAGAAATGCAGACTAAATCTTTGAGATACGGCCTTAGTAAGCTCAAATGTTTTAAACAACAGAAAACAAAGGAGCAGTACTTTTTAGTCTTGGTATTAACTTCAAGTGGGCGATACTAGAATTATCAAACCTTCATGATCAGTAGTGCTAAAGGCTCGTGAAGGATTTAACCACCTCAGCAGTTACATTTAATTTGAAGTGAGGAGAAAGAGAGCAGACAGTTTATTTCCCCAGTTGTTTAGGCACCACTGGTGATATATTTGTGGGTTTGTATATTTAATACAGGCTTTGATGTTTTCCCTTATGCATCTTTTTATTATATAAATAATGTCCTTGTTTCTTCATGTTTGTTGTTAGTGTGTGCAAATACATTCATCTTTTGTTTCACCCTTCCCTAGTGACCTGTTACATTTAGTTATAGGATATGCAGAAAGGAAATAATTAGTCTAACTTTGATCTGCCCTTGAAATTGCACTGTGCTTTTAAACCACTGTAGAAGAGGAACAGTAAGTTTGTTTCTGCTCTCCTCAGCAACAAAGCACGGAGTGAGTCTAGGCACTGTAAATTATATTCTCACAATAGCCTAAAGAGCCATTTTTTAACAAATTAGTTGGATATGGAAACTTTTCTTTCCAGAGCAGAGATGCTGCAGATAGGGCAGTGGTGAGCCAGGAAATCCTGAACTGTGAAATCGGAAGAGACCGTTAGATCATCGCTTCTGAGCACCTGCATGGGCACCCGTTTTGTCTCACCCGCTCACTTTCAAACACTCCCTTACCTTAATGAGGGATTTTTTTCCACTTTTTAACATTGAAGCTCACTCTACTGCTGATTCATTTCTGCATACCTCTATGGCTTTTCCTCCCCACCCCCCACCCCCCCTTTTTTTTTCCCTTTGGCATTCTGCTTGGCATGGCAGGAGCAAATTATTAAAGGTTCCCTGCTCCAAGGAGCTCTATGGGGAAAAAAAAATCTGCCAGAAGTTATTTGAAGTGGGCTGTGAAATTTGCAAATTGTTAGGAGAAAACCAGGTATAGTTTTCTGTTCCTGGTCTCTGTAGTCTGGAAGGGAAGCAAAGTTTTGGTGATAGAACAAAAATTAAACAGCTTTGAGAGATGTTCTTCCCAGCTGCTGGTGGTGAAGGAGACTCTTGGGTAATGTGGCCACGAGATTTGAGCTGTGTGTCCATCTATTTTGTTTGCTTTTGCTGAAGCTGAACCTTTCAGATTGCATTTTGAGGTTTTTTAAGCCTTTGATTATTTCCCAGAGCATGCTGGTTTTTTGAGACACCAAAAATACTAAAAGGTAGGTAACAGAAAGATAGGAACCACCTTTATTTCTGCTTTCACTGATGCTTTTGCTGCTCAGAAAAAAAAAAAAAAGAGCAGAAAGCATTTGGAATACAGAAAAGACAGTGGGTGCTACTTTCTCCTGCTGCTTCCCTTAGTCTGGCTCTGTGTGTTCCGTGTGTGGCTTGGTGGGAGATCGTCCTAGCACAATGGAAAGCTGTCATGGTTGTTCAGTGGCTGGTCCCTGATAGAGGAAAATATTGTTGGCTGTTGGAATCCTAAAAAGGCTTCCTTCAGTGTGGGTTTGGTGGTTTGTTTTTTTTTTTTGTCTAGGCAATCACTGAGTTAAGAATACCTAAAATTTTGTACAGTGGAGGTATTTTACTCCTTAATCTCACCTCCTGTTTCATAAGCAATTCATCTTTGATGTAGTTCCAGACCTGGAGATCACAGATGCAAGGACTGTCTCTTTTTTAATTATACAGAGCTCAGGCCACTGTAGTTGTGATTCTTGATTGAAGGATCTTTACGTTCCTGTAATACAAATAAATGGTGAAAATACAAATACAAATAAATGTGAAACCAAGATCCTTGTAGATCCTCATGCTTAAAGATCCTACTGTATAGTTTGCATTATTTTTTGTTGTTGTATTTAATTGGATTATCCATTATTAATACTGACTGATGGTTTCCAGTCCTGTTCAAGTAATTTTTGTTCCTTGTATCTATTAGCTGTGTGTATTTCCTGCCCAAAGCCTTCACATTGTCGATTTAAGATGACGACATCCCCCGTGCTGTACCCCAGAGCTAGATGCAGTAGTTTATAAAAGTGGCTTTACACACTTCACACTATTATGATGCTAAATTATTTAGGTTTTTTCAAAAGGCATTTAGTCCTCTGCTGAAAGAAGATTCAAATGTGTACAGCAGTGGTGGTTATTACTCAGTGTATGTTTGTCCATAAATGCATGTGAAAGGTAGAGATGGTAATTTTAGTTTCACTGAATCTACCAGGCTGGAAACTGGATGTAAATCTGAGTATGTATTTCTCTGTTGTGTTTTGCCTCTAGCAGCTTTTAGAATCACAAATGCACATTTTTAATGACTAAATGTAACATTAACAGAGAGCCATTCTGCCCCAATTGTTTCATCAGCGAATGGAGTTGCTAGAGACTGCTTTTAAGTAGCCACGTCTGTCTAATCAAGGTTTCTCCTTCCCCCCCTGCCTCGAAAAAAAAAGAAAATGAAAAAATAATATTAAAAAGCAGAGAAAATGAGATCATTCATTTCTGTGCAGCTTTGGAGTGGTAGCTGGAATGTGAAGGAAAAGGTCATGGTGTATGGCTGCACAAAAGATACTTTTCTCCAGAAGCTGGTATTTTTGGTGAGCCCACAGGTGAGCTCACAGGTGGACAGGATGCTGTATGGTACCTGGGGATGGGACCCAACCAACCATGTTGTGATGGGACACGTGTGTTCTGCGGGCTGTGTGTGGTAAACACCAGCAGAGGTGGACTATCGTAAAGGGTGTAGCGTATATAAAAAATATAACACACCTTTAGAGTGTTACATTTTTTCTTTTAGTTTTTAAGTAAAACCCTGCTACATTTTAGGAAATGAACAGCAAAACTAGCATTTTGAAAAGCCACCATAGCCTTTCTCTCTGTTTTGCATTTCTACGCTCCCTAAACATGAGGTGCTACTTTGCTGGACATTGGGGCTGGGAGCACAGGATTGACAACGTCGGTGCCGCATCCTCACTCTTTGCAGCTGCAGTTTGGAGAGGGCCTGTGCCTAGATGATGACCAGCCTTTGGATGAGGTGCCCAGGGTATGAGCAGCTTTCCCATGTCAGCAGAGACACAGTGGTCCAGCATCCACTCATCTCCCCCAAGACGCCATGGTGGGCAGCTTGCAGCTCGCAGAGAGCAGAAGGGTATTTGGTGTTACCCTGCCTATAACTCTGGGTGATTTCTGCAGAGCAGCTAGTGGTGTCTCGCTGCTGTGTGAGGAGTGGGTATCTGAGTCCTGCTGGACAGATGTTGGGGTTTCAGGATCTGTGAGGGGAAATGGACCTGGGCCAGCTAGAAGACTCCACATGGCATCAGCTCCTGGCACCTCACTTTTTTTTTTCCCCAGAAATTTGAAAGTGATCATCTGAAATGAAGTGATTAATGAAAAGGAAAAGGAAAAATACCCTGCAAGGTTGATGTGAGAAAAGGCAAAGAAGCTCTTGACAGACCCGAGGACAGGTGTGCAGTCAGCTGGTGATGAGATAACATGCGAGAGATTGTCCCTTCCCATCCCGCCTATGCTGGCAGGTTGGGAGGTCTGTACTGGGTCAGGCGTCCTGCCAGTTCCCCGAAAGGAAGGCTTTCCTGGGAGGTCCAAGCTTTCACGCTGCTGCACCCTCTGACTGGGCTCACAGGGGGGAGGGAAGAGACCGAGGGGGAAAATGCAGCACAACCGATTTTAAGGGTATGACCTTAAAGGAAGAGGAGTTGGAAAAGCCAAAGATAAAGATGGCCCAGAACATTCTTAAGGCTGCCAAGCCTAAAATTAGCCTCAGGCTAGGCTTTGTTTTCCTTGCAGGCTCACATGTCGCATGCATCTTCCCCCAGTTGGCCTACTCTGCGAGGACGGCGAGTGCTGACGTCAAAGAGCACTTGACTCCCTGGGAATAGGTTTCTTGTGACTTCTATACTCTGTTGTCACACGATGGGAACAGGCGGGTGACGCGGCAGAGCTGTCGTCACGTGCGGGCACTCGCAGTGCGGTGCTGCTGACAGCGGCTATCCTGGGACTGTTGCTATTGACAGCCAAAGTGTTGTTGACTGCAAGGAGGATGAAAATTATTATTGGTGACCAGATGAGGTATTAAGTGCAGAGCTGACGTTGGGAGCCCATGCACAAACACAATTCACTGTATCACTTACACAGTGGTTTAAAATGTGGGCAGTGGATCAGGAACAGGCAACAGGGATGCTGGGTACCACATCCCACACACATGTTGTAACCCTTGTCACATTTTGGTGGGGCGCCTATTAACACTTATGCCTCAAAAAAATCAACTTTTGCCAGATGAAAAAAGCTCAACAACATTTGCACATAACTTGGCCATTCTAGGTGGGCCAAAACAACTCTGAAAGCTTATACTTGGGGCTGCACTCCTGTGCAAATACAGTTTGATTCTCATATCAGCACATTAAAATGGAGTAGCATGATCATACAGTGCGGTGGTTTCACCCTGGCTGAAGGCTAGATGCCCACCAAAGCTGCTCAATCCCTCCCCTTTTCAGTTGGACAGGGGAGAAAATTATATTGACAGGCTTAGGAATTAAGATAAGGACAGGGAGAGATCATTCCACAATTAGTGTCACAGGCAAAACAGACTCAGCACAGAATAAAGGAAAGAAAACTCATTTATTACACTGCACTGCACACCCAGTGAGACCAGAGTCGGGTAATGAGAAGTGTGACCAGATCTTAAAGAACCTCCCCCCATCCCTCCCTTCTTTGCAGACTCAACTTTATTCCTGATTTTTCTCCCTTTCTCCCCACCAGGTGTCACAGGGGGAGATGGGGAATGGGCTTTCGGTCAGTTCCTCAGTTTTCATTCTTAGTGGCTGGGGGGGAATTCTTCACACCCTTCCCCTGCTCCAGCCTGGCCTCCTATGGAGTCCTAAGTTCCCCCAGCAAATCTGCTCCGACATAGATCTCTCTCTCCAGGGGCATTCTCCAGCTCTGGTTACAGCGTCTTCCATGTGTCTCCCCCCACTCCACTGTGGGGTCTCTGCATGGGCTGCAGGTGGTATCTCCGCTCCCCATTATCTTCCATGGGCTGCAGGGGAACACCTGCTCCACCATGGGTTTCTCCACGGGCTGGAGGGGCATCTTTCTCTCCAGCACCTGGGGCACCTCCTCCCCCCACTTTCCAGGCCTTGGTGTCTGCAGTGTTTCTTACATCTTCTCACTGATGGCAAAAAAAGAAGCTGCTTGTGTTTTTTTGTCCTCAGTGTGATTCCCAGAGGCACTGCGCCCATCACTGACGGGCTCAGCCTTGGTCAGCAACGACTCCGGCCTTGAGCCGGCTGGTGTTTGCTCTCTGGGGCCTGCAAGAAGCAGCTTCTGGCCGCTTCTTGCAGAAGCCACCCCTGCAGCCCCCCTCCTCTACCAGAACCCAGCCACACAAAACCACAACATATAGTCACTAGTGTTTAAGATAGCGTATCTATTAAGCAGACATGCTGTTAAATCAGACTTACTCTGTGAGCTCTGAAACAGGCTATCAATGTTACTCAGACATGGCTTAGCACTGCTGTATCCACATTACACAGCATAAAAGCCTGTTAGATATGGGCCCGCCTGGGAGCCCTGTGATGGAGCAAGAGCCTTCCTGATGTGTCTGCCAGGTTGCTTCCTAACTCTCTGTGAGACTCGGGCAGTGTTAGAGGGCAGGAGTATGTGTAAACCAGGCTGCGCTGGTACTTTTGGCTTCTGCTAGCTGCCATGCAAGGGACTGATCAGCCCAGGATGTTTCAAGAACACAGGAAGGATTTAATTTCTCATTTTTCTTTTGCTTCTCTCTGCCTCTCCTGTTTCCTCCAGCTGCGTAGAGAAAGCAGTGGTTTTACAGCTGCCTTCTTTAATCCCCTTTGACTGGACTGTGATTTTAGCCGAGTGGCACCTACGTTACAGGGGGCGAGAGGCACCAAGAATAATGCTGCACTAAGGGTTTTACACTTGTCTCCTTGCTTGCTACGTAGCTAGGATAAGTCGTAACCGTTCCTCCAAATCCCTGCGAGTTTTCCTTCAAAATGAAGTGATTAACTTGTGCTGTAAACTTCCCCTTGTCTAGGGCATCCAGGCCTTACGCTGAGCTTGACAGCATTCAAGATCTCCTGCCCACATAGCCTATTAGGTTCTGCTTATCCTTCGTTTCCACTGCCTGGTGAAATATTAGATAACGGGGAAAGAGCTTATCTTACATGCGTCTGAACTGACAAATATGGCAGCCTTTCAGTAAAAAGGCTAATGCAGACGAGGCCTTTTTCCTGGCTAGAATAAGAATGAGGCCGGCGCTTGTCTTCTGCCACTGACAACGGTCAGATGCGTGCGGCATGATTTCCATAGCATCCAGACAGTCGGAGCACCTAATATCTACCTGTCTAGTCAATACATCAGCTTTGCTAGAGCAGGGAGCTGAAGTTTGTCATTGAGGCGGGTTTCTGATGCAGCACGAATAGATCTTCCAGCCGTACTCCAGGGTAAACATTGTAAGCCTTGCAAATTTATTTACCAGCAGTGACAAATAACTGTCACTCACTTTTGTTTTCTTCCCTAAATAAGACGTTCTCTATAAATGCCCTTATGGATATAATTTTTGTAGCTTNATTTCTTGTTTGAACAGGTTAATATTAGCGTTTATTTCCCTCTGTGTTTCTGCAAATGAAAAATTAGTTTATGTTTGGACTCAATAAACTTAATGGTCTTTTCCAAGCTAAATGATTCTAACATTCTAATAACCTTCAGTGAGAACCATTCCAGGATTTAACAATATGAAGGTAGCAGCTGGGAAACACTGTCCTGGTATCAGTATTCAGGGGATTTTGGCTTAAAAGCATAACTGAGAAAGGAGTCTTTGCCGTGCTGGGGCTACCTGGAGGGGCAAGAGGGGTGGGAAGGAGGGGGCTGCTTTGCCCGCAGGGTGCTGAGCAAAGCATGTTACTCCTTTCAGAAGTTTCTTGGCTCATCGCAGGCATGGAGCTGTGCTTGAAGTTTAACACTTCCATTTTGAGAAAGAATACTCACTGTTATAATGTGGCATATTTCTGCATCGTACAGATATTTTGGGAAATTGTTTTCCCAGCCGTAAATCCTAAACCTTACATTCGCTGTCGAATTCTCAACCACCAGCTAAAAGCCAAAGTGTCTGGCAGCCCATAAAGCTGGGGATCCAGTGGGAGAAGTCGGTAGCCTTTTTAGAAATGAAGGAATAGAAGTTACTGGGTGGCTCACTGCAGTACAGTGAAACACAAGTGTGCTCTGAATCGAGGAAGTGGAAAGAGTTGTTAGCTGGGCAAGCCAGACACACCTAGACAGCATCCTGAGCTGCTGCCAACCCACATGGGGGTTTTGGACCTTTTCCAAGCTTTGTTCCTGAAAATAAATTGTTCAAGATGGGAAACTTTGAAGATTGCACTGACCAGTGAGTCATGCCCCTGGGTGTGAGCTTTAAGGGAGAGAACTCGGGCTTTGGATTTGGGTTAGAGGCTTCCCAAGGAAAAAGCAGTTACCAAAGTTTAGCCTGCATTTTGTGTATTTGCGGGAGGTGGTCTGCAATTTGTTGTTGTTTCTTCCTTATAAATGGGATTTATTCTGGCTTTAGAAAATGAGAATGGGCTGTCGATCCAATTCTTTAGGTTTAGCTGTTAACTTGCTTCGTAGCTGTAATTCGTATCAAACGATCACCTCTGTATCTGTGTCACGGGAGTAGCACATGAAGAAATCAAGTAACAGCTATAACCCAGTCTGAATATGTAAAACAATGGATATATGCTAACTATTATGTTATTTATGTAATGCTTTGATAGCCATGTTGCAAAACAAAATGAGGAGGTGGGGATATCTTTTGGAACAGAATATACTGCAGCGCCTGCCTTGATCTGCATCAGACATCTGCACTGTGAAGTACAAATGATGCTGAAAGATGCACTGAGAAAACAAGCGGGTTACAGTACTGTCGTGTTAGAAATGACAAAATGTGCAGGCAATAGAGAAACTAAAACTACTTCAGTTTCAGGCAGAATTGTCAAGTATTAACTGAAAAAAACAGATCAGAAAAAATACGAACATTTTGGAAACTGGAGCTCAGTGCTTTATGCAATGACATTCACACTAAGCTTTAAAAAAGTGACTTTTAGCAGAAAAAAAAAGACCCTCAAAATTCTGAGATTTCACACTGGGGACCACAACTCTTACCTCTAAAGGAAAAAAAAAAAAGCAAAAAAAATGCCTTCCTGAAGATGTTTGGACGTGTTCAGGTTTGAGCTGGCTTTGAGGAAGACACCTACAATGAACAAAAAGTCCTAGTCTGAGCTTTCAGAGGACATGAGGGAAAAATGCGAGAGTCCTTTTAAATTCAACGTGTCTAAGCCTTCTGCCCAAAAAAGGAGAGATTCAAGCTGAGAGCCAGTTTGGGTTGTATGACAGACTCATGTTCCTTATATGTACAACCTTGGCTTGAGCAATTCCCTTCTTCCCGTCTTCGGCGTGTAAAACAGAAGCCAGATATATTGGCAGCAAGGTAAAGGTATTCGATGTGTCTAAAGAAAAAAACCCAGGATGAGCACTGGAAAGCATGTGCCTTTTCCAATTAATTTAGCAAAACTGCGTTACTACGATGACATGCAGCTTCCAAGGCACCAGCTCTGCTGCCCTGTCCTTTGTGTCGTACGGCAGTGTTTTTCAGGCTTCATGTGTGAGCTATAAGCAATGGGTGCACCAAGATTCCTCCCCTGACACCCTTTTGTGTACCTACAGCAAGCCAGGGCATCAGATCCCTGAGAACAGAGGTGGGCCTGGAAGTTGTGGCTGTAAACTTTGTGAGGGAAATAATTGCCAGCATGTGCTGCACTTTGTTGAGACTACAGGAGTGGGGCGGGATGTATGGGGAGGATGGACTGCCCTGCCTGGGGTTGGGGTCTGTGCCCCCCAGGTCTTTGCCACATGCCCCAGGGAGTTGTTATGCGTGGTCCTCATGGTGTGGTGTACAGGGGCACTGTGGAGGGGGAGGGGGTGGGCCTGTGTAGGTGTTCAATGAAGCCCAGCATGCAGGGTGTGAGGAGCCTGAGATGCCCTGTGCAGGTGGCCAGCACATGCCTCCGTTATCGGATGCGTCCCGGACCCCGCGCGTGCGCTGAACGTGCGCTGCGCTGGCAAACTGCACACTCCCACCAGTCATTTGTCTGGGACTTGTGAATGGCGAAAAGCCTGGTCTGAGCTGCTCTGCAGATCAGGATGCTGGGCATCCTGAAATCCTGGACAAATCCCCTTAGCGCTTTTGGTAAATCTGCAGCTGGGATTTGCCGTTGTGACAGCACATCCTAAGCGTGGTAAAAATAGCTTGTCTCCCAGCATTTCAAGCCTGACTCACGTCCCACAGTTAATGGGTGAGCAGTCAAGGCTGTTTCTTGAATCGTTGCACGAAGCGTTCCCGGTGGCAGAGGATCACAAAGCTGCATTGCAATGCGCTTGCCTGGCTCAGGCTGATTCTCTGCAGCTTTGGCTTAAAACTCAGCAGATCAGAAATACAGCGGAGACCCCTGATCTTAGGCCGAAAGGGGTGATGGAAAGATCTGTCTGCCCTTTGCTTCTCCAGAGGGCTGCATCAGCCCTGCACTTGGTCTTGTCTGGAAGGTGCACTGGGCCAGAATCACTTCTTCTCCTCTCTCTGGAGGCAGCCTAAAGGTTTTAACCCTTTGTCTTAATTAATCCTAAGGAAAAATATGGGTTTCACCAAAAATTAGGACTACACCAAATCTGAAGCATGAGTAGTTTTGCTACCCCAGTGGGGCAATATGGAGAAGTAAGAGGGAGTGAGTGTGCTTTTCCTGCTCTGTGTGCATGCACACGTGGGAGAGCGCAGTTTCTCTGTTACCCTGAAAACCAGTATCTTACTCACTCTCAGAACTTCCTCTCCAACAAGGAGATTCACCCAGAAAGTCTTGCCCCACCCAAATGAGATGTAATGGCACCTTTTTAGCGGGCTACACAAAAACGCTGCTGGTGAGTCAGTACAGTATCGGTTGTACAGTTGTACAGAGTGGAATCATAGGATGAAGTAGTTTAAAATTCAGCTTCCCATCCAAAAATACCATCCAACCAACTGCAAGGTACAACAGCTGTCAGTTCTGATGTGTCTGGTGAGATTTCAAGCAAATTTTGGGTTTTGCTGTGGCACCCAGGAAAGTGCCATTGCTGCTGCCTGTGGCCAGCCTTTTGCTCACTGGGAAAGGGCACCTGTCCGTTTGCCACTGGGCAGGATTTTAAAATGCGTGCCTTTGCTATACAGCAGCTCACATATCTTCAAAAGTGGCTTAGCAGCCCAAATTTCATACCTCACTGGTACCAGTCAGCGGGTGAAACCTGAAGTAAGGCCCTGCTCTGCATAGGTGCTGTTGTGGTACCAAGAGAGAGGAGCAGGATTAGGCAGGGGGGCTGAGGGGACTTGCCTTAGGTCACTAGCAGGTCTCTGATATAGCTGGGGAGAGAAGCTAAGTCTTGGTCTGATCTTGTAGCTGGTAGACCATAAACATCTCCTGCACCGTACATTTGGGGCAGTTTTGTATACTCTGTATGCAGCGTCGTTTTTCCTTTTCTTTCTCAGTCCTTTAAGTCCCTCTATAAGATACATCAAATTTAATTGCACCCTACCCAATCCAGTATTATGCTTGGTAGTACAGGAAAAAATGGTGACTGGAGGAGCAACATTAGAAAGCACCCTTCAACCTCTGCTGAGATCCCAGCTCTGCCCCCAGGATCTGTGCAGAAACATCCATCCCTCCACAGCTGCCTGGGCTCAGGACCAGCCCAGCCCAGAATGCACTGGGACCCCACTGCTCCACTCAATGCTTGTGTCATCAAGCTGCTGGTTTTGGTTGTGCCTCTTGGCTTGCCTGGAGGTGCAAGGGGTACCCTGGCCTTACACATCGTACAGGAGGTTGATGGTCTTCATGGTAACGATCCAGCTGCTTCCTGTTGTACACGTGGTGTCTCAGAAGTGGCTTGAGTTTGTCGATGCCATTAATTCTGCTGAAAACAAGAACCCTGTTATTGCACTGGGTGGGATTGGCCTCATTTTACGTAAAGTAGATGTGGATTTAAGCTTCAGATCAAGTTGCTAGGGTGCTGTCCATCAAGTGAGGTTTGGAAATCATTTTTTAGAAGCTATGCCACTTTCGACATGCTGCTTTAATATTTTTCTGGCTGCAACAGGGCAAGGCATAGAAACCTTATGTTGTCATCACACAGAGCTGCAAAGTGAGGTGGGTTGGGGTTTTTTTTATTCTTTTTTTTT
>VZTU01013796.1:369131-401470 GCA_013400835.1 Zapornia atra
GGTGATGCCGTGCCCGCCGCGGGGGTTGGCGGAGCGGCTTGAGCCCCAAGTCCGCCGGAGGCGAGCATGTCAAGTGAGCGGCTTAACAGGACAGCGGTGAAGGATGCGCGGTTAAAAGACCTTTTGTTGGAAAGAGGTACCCGTCTGTTCCTCCGGTGTGTCTGCGCGGGCAGGGCTGCGCCGAGCTCGGTACCCCGGGTTTCCCGGAGCGAAACCCAACTTCACAGCCCCGCCGGGTCGGAGTGCGCTCGCTGGCAGAGCCGCGGGGCGCCGGGGGGCTCTCCTGGCCCGGGAGAGCGTCTGTCTGGTGGAGGAGGGCATGGGGTGACGGTCCGGCCGCTTTTGCTTGCGTGGTTGCTGGTAGGGTTCTAAATGGCTTCTCGTTTCCGTACCCTTCCGTGAAGGTGTCTCCCTTCGGTACGGAGCCGCACTTACCGTGTTGTGCGTTTGCTATGAAACATGTTCCTCTGGGAGGGGGAAATTAAGTTTTTGTTCCCTGCCCGTGAAGAAACGGGTATATACGAGCGCCACAGAGAATTGGGGAGGAAAAAGCGTACCCGCTTCTCTCCCCGAAGCTGCCCCCCCCGGTCTCTCTCCCGGTTAGCCTGTGGGCAGAGCGGGCAGGAGGCGCCGGCCCGGAAGGCGATGCTGCAGGGGCCCTGGGTGCCCGGCAGCCCGGGGGCGGTGGGGCTGGAGGCGGGGGCCGGGGTCACCCGGTGCGGCTCAGCAGCCGACAGAAACTCTGCGGATTGCCTTGAGCAGCGCTGGCAATAGAGAGGCGGCTGCTGCTCTTTGCTTTTTTTCTGTTGTTAACCTAACGCATGGCGGGAGGAAGGGGAGATGGAAAACCGCCTTTCCTTTCCCTCCGCTTCCCAGCGAGGAAACCCTCCTGAACGTTTGCCGTGCTTCAGTGTTTGCCGTGCAAAGCTGGGCTCGGGATAGGCTGTGTGTCGTGCGCACCTAGGTGCCGGGGGGCTTACTTCTTGTTTCTTTTTAAATGGTATGGCCGCGTTTGAGTCACGCGTCCTCCAAGTGATTCTTCCCCCGAGGGAAATGCTCACAGCCCTAATCTTTTATTCCTGAAGGAGGGGTGCTGCCCCCCACCACTGAAATCCTGGGGCCTTGATAAATTTAGAAGACTCTGCCCTTGGCAGATAGAGAAGTAACATGTCATTCCAGTGATCTTTGCATTCTAGGAAAGCCTAAATCAACATTGCTTGTTTTGCATGTTGCCCTTTAGCAACAGACTCTCAATTTCCAGTCTAGAGTATTACATGGACCCCGGGAAGAAAAAAGTTTTGGGTAAAGAACCACTCTGATGCTTAGTAGCCACAGAATGTGAATTGCTGCAGTTGTCAGCTGTATTCTGTGCTTCTGAGCCAAGAAAAAAAAAAGACTTTTTACTTAAGCACGATTTTGATGGGGTTTGTTTCTTAATTCTGTGCTTCCTGCTTTTTGATCTTTTGGTGCTGACATCGTTAGCTTCCAGTGATGGGGGGGGGTAAGAAAAGATTGCTGCATATGTGATTGATAGTGAAAGCAGAGAAAAGGACTGACTAATCTAATTTTCTGAAAATGCTGGTGGTCTCGATGAGTGGATGGTACCTAACAGCAAAGAGAAATTAAATGATAGACGTGTTGTTGCCTTTACTCTTTCTTTAGCCTGAAATAAGCTGAGTTTTCTGCTGAAATGATGGCAGAACCTCAGCACATAGATGGTGGTGTGCCAGTGCCCACTGGTAACTTGTGACAAACGTCTGGACCTCAACACCAGCCTCTGGTGGAGACCAGGGCACTTGTACCTCCTATAATCTGAGGTTTTGTTAGCAACAGATCTTAGAATAATGGAACGGCCTTGGGTTTCCTTTAGTTCTGGTCCAGGTTGTTTTTGGATTGTATGTGTAAGCAGTGTTTTTCTAGCACTGCTTTATCGTGGTGTTGTGCACTCTTCTCACAGAGAAGGCTGAAGATGACTACAAATGAAAGAGATGAGGTGGGAGGGTGGAAGCTTGTTTTCTCTCATGTTTGGCTTGTCTCTTTATATTTCGTTATCTTTCTTTCCTCATGGGCTTTTTAAAACAGAAATTTAATACTGGATCCCCCAAGCTGATGTCTTGGTGCCATTTTTGGGAACCGCTGAAACTGAGCAACCCGCGCTGCTGCTCTGCTTTTTGTACCAGCCTAGCAACCAAAGACCTCCTCCCATTAACTGGAGTTGTCTTTCAAGATGAGAGCATCCCCTGTGAGCAATGCAGTTTCCATAGAAATATCTGCAACTGTGTAACTCCAGAGGGCAATTTCTCCCCGTGACGTTGCTCATCCTTGCTGCTCTGGTATAGCCAAAAGGGTGCAAGAGTGACTCACTTCTAAATATACTTAATATTTGTGGTATAGGCAGGACTTCAGATATGGTGATGGGCTCTGGTGGAGCTCATTGTAATTGTCTCTCTTGCAACAGCCAAGGTCCCAGTTTCAATTTTAGCTGTAGTAGAACCTACCTTGTTCTAGAATGCCCGATCTCTTTTACCTGAATGAGAATCTCATAGAAAAGTTAATTTTACTCTAGTTGGAGAGAAGCAAGTAGCTGAAAATCTATGTTGTGTGTCAATTCACTAGGGACAAAGTTTGGTTTCCGCTTGATTTAGCGAGCTTTTGTGCTATTTAGCTGATAAAAATTAAAAAATAAATCAAAGATTATTTACTGGACACTGTGTCCTGCTCCTCTCTCCATGGCCTCTGCTTTGAAGCTCATGTAGCCCTCTGAACTTTATTGGCATTGCAGGCAGCTGCTAAAATAAAGGGGGGGTGTGTGTGTATGTTCTTGTTTGGTGTATATTTTTTTTCCCTCTGGTGAAATTGTTGTATTAACCAAAGAACATGTCTGTGGTGTTTGTCCTGAAGAACTTCTTACCTGTAAAGACTACAGAGAAGGATGTTGTGAAGATTTTTTTGTGACTTTGACCTGCAGCCACTCATACCAGCTGATCAGCACTGCCAAAAAAGAAAGAATTTTTGTACTTTCTTGAACACAGTCTTCCTTACAAAGCTTTGTGAAATGGACAGCAGTAAGGTCCTATTCCAGAACAATTGTGATGAAATACTGAGGGCTTTTTCATATTACTGCTTTGATGGACAACATTCTGCATGTGATTGACCTTCTCCTCTTTTGTTTTTTTTTTCTTTGTTTTAGCTGAACTGGAGTTTGTTCAAATCATCATTATCATTGTGGTTATAACTGTTATGGTGGTAGTGATCATCTGCCTGCTGAACCATTACAAACTCTCCACACGCTCCTTTATCAACCGGCAGGGCCAAAGCAGAAGGCAGGAAGAAACTCTGCAGACGGTGAGTGAGAGCCCCTTGCACCAGACTCTTCCTTGGGCTGTGTGGGTCTGCAGCGAAGCCTCCTGAGAGGGAGCTCTGCTATGGGCAACGGTTGGAAAAACTTCAGATGGTCCCTACAGTTAGGCCTTTTGCTGAGGTTGTGTTTGCCAGTAGGAAAAAAGAGAACGTAAATTTAACATGTACGATCTTCGATTATTTTTAGACCCTGCTATGTTTTATGTAGCTTATTTTCATTTTGCATTTAGAGGCTCAGATGTGACATCCTGTTTGCTGCTGCTGTAATTTAAAGGGGAGCGGAGGGGGAATAAATTGAGCTCGCCTGGGGTTGGGGTACGCAGATTTGGAGTACACGTTGTGGCTTTACATGTGCTAATATCCTGGAGTCTTAGCGCTATTGCTGTCTTGTGGAGCTGCAGTAACTGATTGCTGGATCCAAAAGATGGGCCCAGGAGAAGGTAATCTGTTTCCACACAAAACAGCAGAATAACATTAGGAAAGTGATCCCTCCAAGGATCCACAGTGGTTAAAAGTGTTGTTACAGAGCTTAAGATCAAATATCAGTCGAGATTTGTTAAGGCTGACTTTAGTCAACCCAACAGTAAATAGGCACCTGTTGCCTTGTGAGCCAGGAGTTTGCAGAGTGGGATGTACTGCTCCCCTGTGAAGGTTAATCACAGAGTGTCCCTGACCTTGGGACACCCCCCAAGCCATGAAGGAGCTGTGGTGTTGCAGGGAGGTCCTTTTTCTGATGTGCTTTTCAGTGCACTTGAAGTGGTGCCCTTGGCCTCTTTGAACTGCAGCAGCCACGGGCCCATCTGTGAGGGCAGCCTTTTGATGCATTGAATTCCTGGCAACAGCGCTGGGTTCACAGCTTCATTTAACTTCACTGACAAAAAAAAATATTAATTGCCCAACTGTAACCGAAAGGTGCAGTCCCATCACAATTTAAACTAGTTGTGAGTTGGACTTCAGCCAGTGAGGTGCCTGGGCTGGGGAGGAAGAGGTAGGGTGGGCCTGAGTGGCTGCTGTAGAGCCACCCCGTCAGTCCTGGCAGTTGACAGCTCCCTTCAGAAAGCTGGCTGGGATGGATGATGAATGCAGGATTCCCTAAGCTCTTGCTTAGCACATCACCTAGGTGCTTTTGCTGGGGTGAATAGCTGTTAGTTTGGAGGCAGTGTGGGGAGGAAAGGAGCTGTCTCCTCAAGGGGAGGCGGCCTCATTCACTAGTGCTTCAGTAGCACAGGGATAGTTAGCTCTAATTTGGTTATAGATGAAACGGAAACTTGTCAAACCTTAACCTTGTGGACTTCAGGGCTGGAAAAATTAGCTAGATTAGTTTGAATGTTGCTTTGAAATGGATGCTGTAATTCAAGAACCACACTTCTGTTCAAAAAGTGTTAGCTGTAATTGCTCCAATTACCTAAAATGAAATAATTTGAGATAAAGGAAGCACATTTTCATCTTCACAAATCTTTTAAAACTGCAATAAGCTGTCAGATGCATGAAGTAACCCATTATTTCCTTTGTATGGTTCATTAGTATTGTCTGTTACCAGACCAAGTGGTGCCTTTTCTTTTGGATGTGATGGAGGAGACTTCACCTGCTAGTGAAAAAGAACATGCAGTTTGGCAGTGGGGACTTGGGAGCTGCTTTAGTCTCTGCTGTTAAATAATTTTTAAAACCCTGACTTTTCAGTTGGATGGCACCCCTGTAAGTAATGATAATCATAGCCAAGTCACTGCGTGGGAATTGATTGGTTTGCAAGAACCAATTACTAATTCTCCCAAAACCTCTCTGGTATGGGTTTATTATCACTGTTACTTACCTGGAATTCTGATAAGCTGAAGCTGTTCTTAAAAGAAGGTCGTATTTGTAGGGAATGGTACTGTGGTCTCTGAGGTCAGGTGTCAAATATATTTGAGTTTTCCTTTGTCTTGAGTGTTGGAAAGAAATTCTGATAGAAACTGGTTGTGTGCTGCTTACGCTGTGGACCTCAAAGGCAGCAAACAGTGCACAGGGGTCAAGGGAACTAAAGCATTTTCTCTGGAAACAAACAAACTGTTCTCCTTGTCTGCAGTGGAGTTGCATGAAGTAAATAGCATGAACAATAAAAAGCAGCTTAGATTATATACTTTTAAAATATGTTTTTTAACTAGTCAGGCCTTGTTCTTTGGGCAAATGCTGTATCAGTAAGCAGATTCTCTTCCAAGGGAATACGTCTTAAAATGGTGTATAGACTCTGAAAACAGATTTAAATGTTTATTAACTGCTGATAGGTGTCTGAAGGGGAAATATTCTGATCCAGGCATTCTGTTGATGGAGAAAACAGTGAATGGAAACTGAGGAAGTTCAGATGTGTTTCTTAAAATGGTTAAAGCAGATCGACTGTTGGCTCGTTCCTGTAGTGACCTGTGAGGTGACCCCCCCTTTCACATAACTGAGGTAGTAGAGGTCTGTCAAGATGCAGAATTGTGCCTTTCCTATTCTGATGGGCCTTCTTTGTCCCTTTGTTACCTTCAATTTTCCTCAAGCCTGTCCTAGATAATCATGCCTTCTAACAGCTGAGCTCTGGCTGAGTTGCACAGATTTCTGGCCCTGGGAAGACCAGCTATCGAACAGATAATCTCTTACTCTGGTTCTTCTAGAAAGCAGAACAGAAATGTAGTAGGTAATTTATCTCTTCCTTTGTCGCCAACCTCAAACCTGCAAAACTCACTGAGTCAGGCCTCTGAAATAATGAAATAAAAGGTGTTTGTGGGTTTCTTCTGAACTTCCTTCATGTTTAAAAAAACCCAAAACAACCTGGAAGTTGAAATTCTCACTGTCTTCCAAGTTCAGAAATTAAGAGTATTTAAAAGATGGAACATTGCTGGAATCATGGGTGTTAGTAACACTTGAAGGGCAGAAAAGGGACTGATGCTGGGGGAAAAAAAAAATTGCTCTGTCAAGTACAAACTCAAAAGTAGTTGTTACAAGAAAGGAATGTAAATATGCTTTCCTGTATGATCACCAGTTCACCTTTATCTTTTTTCTTTTTCCTGTTCACCCCCTCTGGAGTCTCAGCTTCCAATCTTTCCCCTGGTCTCTATTTGGTTTCATTGCACTGGTTATGTGCTGAGGCCTTAAACAGATCATGGCAGGGGCAGGACACTCTTTGAGTGCTCAGGGGTGCTGGCTGCTTCTGCAACAGCGCTATCAAGGGTGCTGCAAGTCCTGCTCTCTCCTAGTGTGGTTATTAAAACATTGAAAGCCTCTTCTAACATGAGCAAAGATGCAAGTTTTGGGGTCCTAACTGTGAGAGGTGGAAAGATGCTGAGTGCCAATGGTGTTGGCACGAGCAGCAACCCAAAGCGAGCGTGGACAGTACTGAACAGTGTCTGTGTCACGATGGATAAAATGCTGAATGTTTCCCTGCACTGGCTGATCAATCAGCAGTGTTTGGCTTCACAGCTGAGGGGGCCTGATTTGAAGAGCAACCGAAGGGGAGTGCAAAGCCTGTGCAGAGTACCTGGACAGTGCCCAGGGCTGCTTCACTTGAATGACACAGCTTCTCTGGTGGGAGCAACCTAGGCTACTGGCAGTGCTGGGGGTGGGTTTCAGAGCAGAGCCACGTGGCAGCCATGGAAAGGCACATCCGTGCACAGGGTGTGTGTCTGGCCCAGGGGAGGTACGTGGTGTGGCAGTGCCTAGGGAGGACTGACACTGTGTTGGGAGGGCAGCGTTGCTGGTAACCAAATATAGGTAGCTGTAGCTGAGTGGCTGCCAGAGCTCTCTGCTGTTTGGGGGAAAACCAAGCTAAATCTTGCTTTCTGATGATTAACTCTTAGTGCCTTCATCAGTGATTTCCAGGGGGATGCTGAGGGAAAAGAGATTAAGTGACTTGCAAGGAGGTACTTAATGAGCTTCCAGTGTTCCGAAATTGATCCCTCCTTCCCATCCTTGTGGCTTCTGGTTTTCTGTCTTTTTTTGTTTTACAGAGTGGCTGTTGAAGGAGTACTGACCACTTCCACTGCCCCAGGCTTGCTCCTGGCAGCAAAGTCCCTGCATCCCTCACACAAGATGCCTGCCCTGACCAGCCCCTGCCTGCCAGCACCAAGGGCAGTGTGGCTGCTGGGGCCAGTCAGCTTGCGTTAGGACTGACATTGATAATGCCCATCTCTAATGCCAAGCTCCAGAGGCACAGCTGTAAAAATACTGTCCTTCTTCTTGGAACAGCTATTTCTGAATAAAAGGGGAACATCAGGAGGGTGACAGAAAACACTCTGTAATATTGACAGCTCCAGGGGTTTGTTGGTGATTTCAAATGTTAGTTTTGCCTCTTGGCCTTCTAAATTATTCCCCACCAGTGTTAGCATTATTCCTTCTGTTCCCTGCTGGCATCCCTGGTCCACTCCTTTTCATTTTCTTTATCCCAGTGGGAACAAGAACCTTGCCTGTAGCTGGGAAGAGGATGTGAGTGCTGTAGGCCACCCTGCTTTGCCAGACCTTTTCCTGTGCACCAAGCACCGGTTGGCAGGAGCCGGATGTTGGCAGTTCTGCTGCTGGTGTGGGGGACACGGGCTTGCCCCTCCTCAGGGCGTGCTGCCAAGGAGGTACAGTGTGTGCTGGCTGCTGCTCTTTGAAGTCTGCCACAATAAAGTCAGAACATCTTAAATAAAGGTAGGATCATCTAGGAAATCTACAGGTAGGGCTACAAGCAAGGAATGCTGGCTTTGAACAGCTCCTGACTCAGCGTGTCACCTTGGGCAACTTGCTGCTGCTCCAAATAAAGGAGGGCTGATAGTACTTATTTCACTTTGACCAAGTGAAGGTTACTTAGTGGTGAAGTGCTGTGAAGTTGGGGAAATAAGTTTTAAAGCATTAAGTAACATAAATAATCACTGTATGTGTAGGGAGGAGGACTACAAGTGAGAGGCTTGGCACTCTCCATAATTAACCTCTCTACCACATCGTACCCTCAATATACCATGCACTGCTCTGCCAGATGCTGCAACCTTTCCTACCCTTGGGAAACACAGCTTCTAAAGGTACGAGCAATCCTGCTGGAATACCTGCCCTTCTCTTGGGGACAGCGCAGTAGTTTTGGCTTCCTTGTGTTAGGCAGGGCAAATGTTGCAGTCTTAAAAGCCGCCGTGGTCTCTGTCACCTAGGAAGAGGCAGGGAGGAACAAGCCTCTGTGCCTTCCCATAGCATTTTGAGCAAGCCACTGCTTTAGTGTGGTGTAATGTATCACTGCCACCTAGGGCCAACATCAGAAACAACACTGCCTGAAACCTTATTTGCAGAACAGGTGTGTATTTTTGGGTGTGTATATACACACACATACTAAGGAAAAAACCCTTTGGTTTAATTGAGGGGAGAAGAGCACTCAATACCTGTAATGCATTTCAGAAAGTGGAAGTCTTATCTTTGTTGTTAAGGAAGTAGAATTTTGGGGAGAGTTCTAATTCTTAGAAACTGAAAAGTGGAGAAGAACCTGAGAATCTCTTAGAAGTCAGTAAAAAAAAAAAAAAACAAAGTTTGCATTACATGGGATTGTTGTGGCTTAACTCCAGCTGGCAAATGCACAAATGCTAGCTCACTTTTCCCCTCATAGGATGGGGGAGGAAATTGGAAGAGTAAAAGTGAATAACTCCTGGATTGAGAGAAAGACAGTTGAATAGGTAGAGCAAAAGTCACATATGTGAGCAAAGCAAACCTAGGAATTCATTCCCCACTTCCCATGGGCAGGCAGGTGTTCAGCCAGGAAAGCAGGGCTCCATCATATATACTTGTTACTTGGAAAGACAAATGCCTTCCCTCTAGATGTTCCTCCCCCCGTTCTTCCCCCAGCTTTATAAGCTGAGTGTGACATCATATGGTAAGGAATATCCCTTGGGTCAGTCAAGATCAACTGTCCCAGCTGTGTCCCTTCCCAACTCCTTGTGTACCCACCCCCAAGCCTGCTCACTGGTGGGGTGAGAAGCAGCAAAGGCCTTGACTCTGTGTAAGTGCTCCTCAGCAGTACCTAACCTATCCCTGTATTATCAGCACTGCTTCTGACACAGATCCAAAACACAGCCCTGTACTAGCTACTGTAAAGAAAATTAACACTCAGCTGAACCCAGCACACACAGCTGCATGGTAGCTCCTCCCCCTTCTCTTTTCCTATCCCCCCTGACCATTTTAAGAGTTGTCTATGCACTAAGTAAGAATGTAGTACCTTTACCTGCTTTGATTCATTTAGTCTGGCCTTTCTTGAGTGGCGATGAGAGAATCCTGTACTGTGGCACTGAGCTGCCCGCATACATGGTGAGGTTGGTCCGCATGTGCTGTGAGCACCTGGTAATTGGCAAGCGTGCCTGTGCTGAGCACATGCTACCCAGCCATCTGCTTGGGGGGGTTCCTCGGGCTCCTGGGGTAGAGATCTTACTGGAGGCTGGCTGCTGCCAAATGCTTTGTTCAGCCTGCTGCCCTCTCCCTTAGGGAAGGGAGTAGCTACAGGTGGTCTGTAGGACATAGTACCACAGGGGCTGTGTTGTTTCCTATCCTTCCATCTGAAGGATCTCACAGCCTTGGAGTTCAGCTGCATCCCAAATGGTGTATTTCCTTGAGTAGTTACCCCAGAGTGGGGAGAGCCTTGCTCCTTTGGTCTCATCACCTTGATTGCACCCTGGGTGTACTCTGGAGTCCCTGTAGCAGCCACAGGACATCCAGGCAGGGTCTTTTACTGTACTGGGCTTCAAATATCAGTAGGGCTAACAGGCAGCTCCACTCTTCGGGCAAGTGGTACCTGCAGTGGTTAACAGGAACAAGGTGTGTGTGCCTTGGCTCAGGATGCAGGTCCTGCGCAGTCTCGGCGCGAGAAGCTTTTCTGCATATACTGCTCTTGTTTCTTCTTCCTCTCCTGTCATAGTGGAGATGTGCCCTAGGATGGGAGTTGTTTCTGTTTCCATGTTGGAAACTCTCTTTTGTAAGGGTCTTTAAGCAACATGAGTGGTGGTGGTAGATTGAATTCCTTTCTGGGCTGGGTTTGCCATTTTTCTTCTCACTAAAGGCTCTAAAGGATGGACTAAGCATAAAGCTGCATGTTACTGCATTTCTCAAACCATCGCTCAGGAACCAGCTGTTGGGCTGTGTATGGCCTGTAGTTCATGGGTAGTTAATTTAGCACTTTACCTTTTACTAGTATGTTTTACTTAATAATGGCAACAGGCTTGGAGCCTGCTGGGTCAGCTGCTGAGAACCTGGTTGTACTGGATTGTGGAAACAGACTCTCGGATACTTCAGAATGAGGACATCTGGGTGATGGAGGGGTGGAAAGGAAGGTGCCTGCAGGCATGTCTGTATACGTGATATGCAGTTTACAATTTCTTCTGGTGTCAAAACCCTATATAGGCACCGAAATGACATGGGTCTGAGATTTGTCTCTTGTATCCGGCCTTTGCAGCAGGGATACTTGCGAAGGGAAGTTGTAAATAATTGCAATTGTCAGCCTCCCCCTATCTCTGCTCTCTAAAGCTACAGGAGAGCGGTGACTGACCAGCTCTGTTATTCAAAGCATTTCCCTTAACAGCTGAATCCTGTGGGAGATTCCTCTCAGAGCAGCTTTCCTCTGCGGTGGACTCTCCTGACAAGATCACAGACGGCTTTTGGTCTCTGAGTGTCATGATGCGCATCCAGTTATGTCTATTTTTACATCTGAAATATGTTGAAAGATACTGTGGTGAGAAGCAGTACAGCAAGATTTGAAAGTTGTCTGCATAGGGTACTGCTTTTGGGGACAGTATGCATTTTCCTTTCTGTTCCTGAAATTTCTTACGTCTATAAAATCATGCAGCTTGAATTTCCACCAAGAAAACAGTCATGACCATACGATGTTTTGATTATCTCTTTTTGCACCAAGATTGAAATTCTGTGCTGTATAGCTGCTCTGGTGTGTCCTTTTCAGCTTTGGAATTTTCCAGTAAAATACATCTGTTATGGTAGTTACTGCTGCTGTAAACTATTGAGGAGGAAAATAATGGCGCACCTTAAACTGTTTTTTCTTATTCACATGTTGTTCTCTCCCCTTCTATTCTGCCCTGAGTGCAGAACAATACTAGAACAGCCTTTTGAGACACAAGAGAGAGAATCCTTTGGCCTGAGAAGGTGGTTGGGGAAGTGGTTGCAGAGGAGAACTGGTGGCTGAAGCCTCAGCTATTTAATTACTGTTTGTGGTGGGAATTGGGCAACTGACAGTTTTGACCAGAACATTATCCCTGGGTTTAGAGCAACTCTCCCTTTGCTGGGGTTACAGATGTTGGGTTTCTTTGTGACTGTTTTGGCTCTGGTGTGGAGTTGGGATGAAGCATGTCAGCTTCATCAGACCTGCCAACCACGCTGATGTGACCGTGTCACAGGCTGGGAAGCGAAGCGCTGAAGTCTCCTGTCATCTCTCTGTGTTGCCATGCACTCATAGCTGCAGCCGGTTTGCTGGGTGCAGTGGCTGGCATCTCAGCACTTGCAGAATGGACCAAGCTTGGCTTGCTTGGGTGTAGAGCTGGCGTTTACTCAAGTTTTGGAAAGCAGGGGGTGGGATGTTACTTGTTTATCACCTTTCTCTAGGTGGAGGCAGCCAGTCCTTAGAAGCTGACTGCTCCTGAAAGTCCTGGTATCTGAGGTAGGATGGTGATGTGATCTATTAATTTTTCTTTTGTGTTTTTCTACATTCCAGGAAGGGTGCTTGTGGCCTTCAGAAAGCTCGGTTTCACGCCAGGGTGCTTCAGAGGTACAGATAGATTTCTTACTATCTCCAACAATGTGCTTTCCTCTTTCTTATTGTCTATGTTTGTCTCCTTTCAAAAACATGCATCAATTTAGTAAGTAAAGCTTTTTCAGTGTAGACCAAGAGCTGGGTTCATGTGGCTGTCTGACCCTGCCTTAACTCCATTCCATAAATGCTTAAGACTTTTTCATTAAGAGAATGAAATTCTGCCTGCCTTGACCCCTCATCTCCATCCACAGCTCCCTGTATCATAGTAGACATGCACAGGTAAGTGGTGGAGGTGTCTCCCTCATGCAGTGGCTCAGGAATTTGAGTATTCAGTGGAATCTGTGAGACCAGTTGCTCTTCTCCCTGTGTTTTTCCTGGATTTGCCACACGCGTTCTATCACTGGTGTCTTCTGGCAAGCACAGATCCCTGGTCTGAGTGCTAATTTGTTGCTCCAAGTGGCTCATCTCACCTGTGTCAAAACAGTATCCGTGAGGGTGGAGAGCTACAGACTGTGCGTGAACCCAAAAAATGAGAAGAGCGGTTTGGTAGATCTAGATCTGAGAAGCTGTTGTGTCTCTACATCTGGGATAGATCAAGTGAGGAGCAACACTTCTCAGGGAGTGTCTTGAACTCCTCTTTCCTCTGGTAAAGCTTGACCTTCTGCAGGGTTTGATATGCCGAGGACAATTTTTCCAGTCCCAGTGCAGCAGCCTGCAGGTCCTCCCCAAAGGCTGAGTTCTGGCTGAGAACTGAGGAGGAGGAGGATACCTGATATGTTCTGGTAGTGAAGGCATGAGATATGCCAGGCCTTCACAAAATGCAAGAAAACATCCACCTGAATTTTTGGGGGATGTAGGGAATTACATTAACTCTGAGTAGGAGGGGGTGGCTCAGACTGCCGCTGAAATTCAGCACTGGGACATTTTTGTAGAACTAGTTAGTTGTCAAAACCAGAGAGAAAGTGTTTCCTGTGTACAGAAACAGAATTGTTTGTTCTCGGCTCTGCATGTTTTAATGTCAGGAGGAGCTGTGTGAGGTCTTGGCCTTCCTTCATGAAGCTGTTCTCAAGTATCTTGTGTTAGATCCTTCCTGCAACTCCTACTGCTGCTTTTCACATGCATGTGCGTGGGAGCACGCGTGCACCGTGTCTGCTGGGTTTAATCTTTTAAGATGGGTGGCGAGAAGTTTTTTCTGTTCTGTCAGGTCAGCACCCACAGCGCTCTGCTCAGACGTGGACTCACGTGTCTGTCTCTTCCCATTTCAGATCATGTATGCCCCAAGGTCCAGGGACAGGTTTACTGCCCCATCTTTTATGCAGCGGGACCGTTTCAGTCGCTTCCAGCCCACTTACCCTTACATGCAGCATGAGATTGACCTTCCTCCGACCATCTCCCTCTCTGACGGGGAGGAACCTCCGCCATACCAAGGCCCCTGCACCCTGCAGCTCCGGGACCCCGAGCAGCAGATGGAGCTCAACCGGGAATCTGTCAGGGCACCGCCCAACCGAACCATTTTTGATAGCGACTTGATAGACATCTCGATGTACAATGGGGGCCCCTGCCCACCAAGCAGCAATTCGGGCATAAGTGCAACCAACTATAGCAGTAACGGAAGGATGGAAGGACCACCCCCGACGTACAGCGAGGTCATGGGGCATTACCCAGGCTCCTCTTTTTTCCATCACCAGCACAGCAACGCGCCTCCTTCCTCGCAGAGGGGGAGCAGACTTCAGTTTCAGCAGAACAATTCAGAGAGCACAATAGTCCCCAGCAAAGGCCAAGACCGCAAACCAGGAAACCTGGTCTAAGTTACTGGCCCAGGTGCATTTGTACTGAAGACAAGAGATTCAAGGAGAGAGCAGTGGAGGAAGACCCCCCCATGCTCTGGTGCACAATGTTGTTACATTTCACGTGGTACAACTTAGTAAAACCAAACGTGCAAACCAGATCTTTGTTTCTGATTCCTTTCAGGGGAATTGCATGCAAAGCAGATCGAAAGAAATACAAACTTCCATTCAGTTTGTCTATGAGCAGTGTTTCAGGGGAGAGGGGGGGGATATATTATTTTTTTTTAATAAACTATTTGAATTATTTAATTCTAAAAGTTAACTTAGCACAGAAATGAGGCTTGTATAGCCTGTTTTATACTCACTGAATGGCAGAAGGAAGAAGGTGGTCTTGCTAGATAAATGGGGGAAGAATTGGCCAGTTTGCTTTTTTTTTTCTCCCAGGGTGTGGATTTTTTTTTAATATGAAACAAAATTCCTGTTTTGTGTGCCAAGGTATAAAGTTGAGAACTTAGATGAATGCAAGGAATTAATTTGTGTTGTGATAAATGTGTTTTAAAAAGTTGCACTATCTTAATGTTTTAAAAAAAATATATGAGGGAACTGTTTTATGTGAAGTTCTTCTATATGTTGTCTTTTCACCTGTGGAATAATGATAGAACCCCAGAAGTAATCTGGAGGAGTTTGCCCCCCTCCCCCTGGGTTTGCTAGAAAAAGGGGACAGGACTTAGCCTAACATCTCTTGACTTTTACAAATCAAGAAATACAGGGACACTTAACTTGTCTTTGCAATAATTTGCATTCAAATAACAGCGTGTCAATGAAGTGTCTTGGAGACTTTTGGATGGAAGAAGGCAAACATGAAATCCCAGCATTTTCCATCACTTAGGGTTTAGGTATTTTGCAGTGTAGATTCTTGGTTTTGTAAGTGGCAAAACAAAATCCCAGCTGTGTTGATCTGTATTGATTCTAACCAAGTGCTGCCATTCTTTTCCTTTTCGTAATGCAGTATCGCCAGTACCTACGGTTTTAGAGAACTTTGTCCTCACTGTAGCCTAAAATGTATTTAGTCACATATCATGACATTATGCAATAAATTGTTTAAAAATACAAGGTGGGTTTTTTCCCCTGCAATGCTGTTAAATCACGTGATGCTGTTGTGCTTTTCGCTCTCCATTTCACCCTTTAGATACTGAAGTTCAGTCCTGGAGAATCCGTCTTGTTGAAGCCAAGGGACCTTTGTAGCTACACCCCATCCCACCCCCCCACACACCCCGTGCGGTTTCCGCAGCAGAACCAAGAGTGCTGGTGACGGCGGCGCTGACTTCTGCGGCGTCTCGGGGAGCACCAGCTGTTCCCCTCCACCCCCCACAAACCCTTTCGCTCTGGGCCCTGATGCGGAAACCTTCCCCCGTGCACGTCATCCCATTGACACCAGCGGGACTATGCTCCTGGGTAAAGGTGACTTGCCTGTTAATTAAGCGTCTTGTAAGCCCTAGTTTTGCCACGCCGGTCTTAAGAGTAGCTGGAAGATGCTCCCCACCTGTGAAGCGGTGTTGTGGGGTGCGGCTTCGCTGGCTGTTTCCATGTGGGAGCGCAGGCAGCGCCGGAAGGCAGTTGGCAAGCGGCGGTAGCGGCATCACAAGCACACGAAAAAGCACAACTTGCACTTAAAATGCATTTTGGAAATGGACTTAAAAGAAGAACCTCTAGAGTCTTAGCTTGACTAGTTTCTAATCTATATGTGTACGTGTGGGTGTCATAGACCTTTTCATTTTTAAGGTCTTTCACTTTTTTCCCCTATTTTTTTTTTAAGCCTTGTGCTTGGCTGGGGGCAGCAGCCACCGAGTGCCCTGAGCGTGCTGTGAAGGAGCGCTGTCCCCCACGCGCCTGCTCCCATGGCTGGAGGCTGGATTTCTGCAGGACTTCTGTTCACCGGGGGCTCTGAGAACTGAAGTGCATCTTTGATCTATGCAGAGTTTTAATGCCAAAACAGTATGCGTGTCTGTGTGAGTGTTTTACGGGCCTCAGTGTAGATTAATCATGAGGTGATTTGGTTTTGTTCTGGTTTAGAATGCGCTTGTGTCGCTGTTAGTCTGGATATGCAGCCTCATTTGTTTCTCTAATTGTTTTTTGGTCTGGCTCATGCTGGTGACGCAGAGTAAAGCTGCCTTTTAATTTATGTATTATTTGAAGGGAGAGAGAGAGAGAGATTGTGTGATGGGATTAACTTCCTTTCCCCTTGGACTCACAGCACGGGTGTTTAGGAGATGACTAGGTGGCTGTCAGTCAGCTAGGGGCTCTTGTCATGTCTAGTTCCTGGGAATAAAGCTGTGAAATTAGATTTTTTTCTAAAAAATCTATTAATAAAATTCTTAGTTTTAAAAAAGAGATGAGAAACAATAACAGAAGACAAACCCAGAAAAAACTGATCTTGGTATTCAGTGATTTCTGCTGTTGTTCAGAAGGGAGCTTTGAAGTCGGAGAATGTGTGTGCCTGCACAGACACTGCACTGTTGCCTAAGTGAGGATGATTTAGCCAAGAAGTCTTTAGGTGAGAACAGCTGAACTCACTTATCCTGGCAGAGCACACCTGGACTGGGCCTTGGGCTCGAGCTGCTCCAGTACCAACTTTGCTCCACACATAGAGATCTCAGTGAATCAAGCCTTGAAGTTGCCTTCAAAGTTACCTCTTGGGAAGATGCTTTCTTTGAAGACAGCCCTGTGCCATCTTCTGCTGTCTCTGCATGCCAGCGGATTTATGGGCTTCCCAGTCACGTTGGCCGGTATGATGTGTGCACTGCTGTCTCTTAATGCTTCTTGGATGAGGAAATTATTTTTGTTGTTCTGCATAGAAAATGTAATCTGCTCCAGTTCTGTAGGAGAGGTTTGTTTTAAAAAAGAACTTGGTGTTTTCTCACCTAATGGTTGCATTTCCTCTTGCATCTTTGCCTTCTCACCATGTTCTGCTGCCAGCTCAGATGGTGTAGTCGCCTGTCGCTTGCTATGGGTGAGTCTGCAATTTGCTACTTTGTTTTGGGGCCTCTCCTAGGAGTAAAGGTGGCATTTTCTGATGAATGTTAGTTGGCTCCGGTGGGGTGCTGTCAGTAGTGTAATATTGCAACAGCATGTCTCTTTTTTTTCTTTTTTCTTTCTCTCTATTTTTTCTTTTGTGACTGTGAGAGAGAATAACAGAGCAGAATGGTAAGAGAAGGAACATCAGCGTTGTCAATCTTTACAGGCTTAGAAAATAGTGATCTCTGAAGATAGGTAATTTATGGAAAACTCCCTTTGAAAGTATCCAGAATGAATATCCACATCTATTCAAATGAATCTTTTTAAGTTACAGAAGGTTTCTGCAAACATTGTAGAGTTAATCATGTAGATGACACCTCCATATTGCTGTTCTGGTTACGTGGCTAAGGCAAAACACCCACATAATCTGTGTGTGGAGTTCTCCGTGTGTTGGATCATACTGCCTGAATTCTGGTTGCATCTCCTGACCTTTGCCCTGTAACCCATTTTCCCAAAATTCAGTCCAGCGACGTCCCCACTTCAGAAATTTTCAAGTTAAAAGATTATTTTTCTTCTTTAAATGGACTTTTAAGAAATAAAGCATTATGGTGTCTGTCCTGCCACAGAGGTTGACTTTTCCCTTACGTGGCTTAGCATGGCTCCCTCCTTGGCGCCAAACTCGCATCATCTTTGGTGTGTGATCTCACAGACCTAGAAATAGCAGGCAGGTTAGCAACAGGAAAGAGGTTTCTCTCCCAGTTTCCTGATGGAGCACTCTGCTCTGGTTCTGGACATATGTTCAGCCTGACTCTGGTTGGGTTTGTCTCAGTGCTGTACAAACAGGCTTTGAGTGTGTGATGCTGCTTCAAAGAGTGAGTGAGGAGTATGAAGATTAGTACCAAGTCAGCAGCGCGACATTTGGATCCTTTTCCTGTAGCGTGCTGTCAGTGTACTACAGCATGTTTCTTCCTTCCAAGTACAGATACTCAGGCACATGCCCTGCGTACGAGCTCTGGCTGGCTGGTGAGGAAGGTGTTTATGTTCCTGCAGTCACGGGATCCAGAGGAACCGTGAGTCAAGCTGTGCTTCGTTTGGCTTTTTATTACTGCTTGCCCACTTCTCCCACCAGTTTGTCCCAGCTGGAAGCTGCTTCTGTTACCTCAAACCTCTTGAGGCTTTTGTGTTGTGGAAATACAAAGAAAAAGGTGTCGCTGAGATTGTGTTTCTCTCTGACCATGGCTCAGGGAAGGGCGAGGAGTGAAGCGACGTGATTTCTGACCGAATGCCATGGGGAAGAAAGCCTCGTCCTGCTGGAGAGCCCCATGAGCAGGCTGGCTGGAACAGCACAGGCTGGCTGAAGTGGTCATTCAGTGGTCATTCACTGCCAGGCAGTGAGCTATCGGACCTTAAGCTGACATGCCAATCTGCAAGGCATGGTCGGATGGTTTGGAGAAGATCTATTGCTGTTGTCTCACTCTGAGCTCCAAATGCTCCGCGGTAGCTACAGAGACATGGCAAAGCAAATGAAGCGTGCTGGTGAAAACAGATACACTCCAGATTTGTTCCTTGTGCTTTTCTGTATTGGTTTTTGTCCCCATCCCTGTCCTGTCCCATCCCCTGTCCATCTGTCCCCCGGCCCCAGAACAAACATTAGGCTTGCTGGTACCTTTAAAAGTGTTTAGGATTATACACAGGTTCTCTCTGACCATTACCACTAAGTCATGTCCCAGGAGTGCTCTCTGGCTAGATATGCTGTGCCCTCAGGAACAGCAGGAGGTGGCTTGCCAAACAGCTGGAGAGGTGAGGAATGCTTGCTTTTCAGTCCTGTAAGTGGCAGGGCCCTGTTGGTGTCAGTAGGATTGTTTCTTGCTGCGCAAATTCTCGCCAGTGACCTGGTGCTCCAGCACATCTTCCATCCAAAAGCTCTCTCCTTTTGGGTCAGCTCTGAAAAATCCTTGGGCCTTTGGGACAACTCTAATGTAGCTGTATGATGTGCAGGAAGGAAATGGACTTCACACACTCTATATCTCAGAAGCGTGTTTCTTCAGTCCTAGCTGATGCCGAGGACCAAGTGATCCATGTGTACAGTAGGTTCAGATGAAGGCTAGCTTTGCATTGCATCTTTGCTTTTTAGATAAAGGCTGTTGCCAATAATTTAAGGACATGTATCTGGTATTTCCCTATGCTGTGTGGCATGCTTGCCAGACAGTGCAGTGGCATCTTTTCTCCTAAACTAGCCTCAATTCTTGAAATCCCTGGAAAGAGGGGTTCCCACTCAATTGTCTGAGACCTGTTGAGGTCTTTCAGAGCACGGAAGAGTCCCTTGTTGAGGACCTGTTGAATTTAACAGGGGTTTCCCATCTTAAGACTTTGTTCTGTATGTTCTGTTTGGATGTTTAGTCTTGAGAGTGGCCCAGCTGAAAACACTGGTCAGTAAGATTTTGTTCGGGCTTCTTTAAGATACATAATATTGTTTTCCAGCCTGTGCTCATTAACCAGAGGTGTAAATTACCTTTTGACACACTTCCCATTGGTGTGCCGGCAAAGGCCCCGTTCGGCACGCTCACCCAGCAAAAAAGTATCATTTTCTGGGTACAGCTCTGTTTGGGGAATGAGTGGGAGCTGCACCTCCAAACTCAGCCTCCAGAAGCAGCATCAGACCTGTGGTGCCTCTCCCCAGCAAAGCCACATGTAAGGGATGGCTCAGGGTGGCCTTTCCGCACTAGTTAGTACCACAGGCACAGAGTGGAGGGAGCTGCTGTTCACATTAAATACGTGCCAGGGTGATAGTGCTGGTTCTTGTAACCACTCACTATGTTTCTCCTGCTTTCGAAAGGGGGAGCCAAGTGTGGCTGGGTATTGAGAAACGTTGCAAACTCTCCTGGCCCTTACCTTTGCCTTGCTGTCCTCTCTTCCATTTTTAGACTGAGCACAAGCAACCCGGGTAGTGCTAGCATCACTTCCCTCCTCTGAAAGACCTTACTTTTCCATGTCTGTTGACAATAGACAAACAAACTCATACCCTAGATACTCCCCCCCACCCCCCTTCCTTCCAACAGCCCTGGGACTTGACAAGGGTTGTTTCTTTGCTATATTGCTGCTGCTTTAAATGGTTTGGTGTGTGAACTTTCTGGAACGACGTGGCGTGTGTAGGAACTCGTGGGCGATGAAGCTGTCTGTTCCTTTCTCCCCTTGGTTCGTGCTAGTCTGTCTGCTGTGGTAGGTTTATTAATAAATTAGATATGTCCGTGTTAGGTATAATTTTGAGGAGGTTTGCATGTTGATAGTTTGTAAGCAACTAAGGTGCCTCATGTTCAGGTCTGAGCAGATAGGAATAATCCCCTTGCACTCAAGAGGGCCTGATCCAAAGCCCGGTGATGTTTGAGGAAGACTCTTGCCGACTTTGGGGGGGGTGGGGCTTTGGATCAGGCCTTATGTTCCCACCTTTGTTGTGCCTCACTTAAAATGGTGCTTTTTCAGTTGTCTGTCTGGTTTGGTTTGTTTTTTTTTTTTCTTCTGTTTGTTTGGGGTTGTTTTCCTTTGTATGGTGCTGTGTACAACTTGAATATATTATGCACATATCCTACCCAATGGGTAGAACAAGCAAACATACAAAAACAAATAGATGTTAATACTGTAAGATAATGTATAGATTATACCAATTTTAACACACACACACAAAAAGGCATAGACTTTGTGAATGCCAACTTCTGTGCTTGGTCCTCTTTTGTAAGAAAAATTTGCAGATGAATGCATACAAATGACAAAAAGCCTATGTATTTTATTTTCCTATTAAATATCAATATAATATCATAAGGGAAAAAGTTTGAACAAATCCTTTTTCTCACTAGCCTGTGTATAGCGATGGGTTGTTTGATGCATCTTTGCTGTGAAGATTTGTTCTTTTCGTTTTGTTTTGTTTTAAAAAAATGTGTCACTTTAAGAAAAAGGAGGGGGAGAAAAAAAAAAAAACAAACCACAAAACAAACAAAACCTCCACAGCTTTAACCTTGTAACTAGATGCTTCTCTTACTGGCTGTTGCCTCGCTGTTGCTGAGTTGGACCGGTATTAGTTACTATTCCTCCAGCAGATATTTATTAACTGTTATCCTTGATGAGCTTCGTAACGGGCTGAAACCTTTTGAACCTTTTTTATTCACACCCAAGATCCGAAGTGAAGCTCTGGCAGGCAGGAGCTGACCCCAGCCATCCCTGCAAAACTAAGAGTAGGCCAGCCCTTGCTCTGTGGCGGGGGCCAGCCCTTGCTCTGTGGCCTCTACGGGTATGTGCTCCTGCATCCACCGAGCATCCCAGGGCTGGGCATGTGGCTGGGGGCTCGCTCCTGACCTCTGCAGCTGCAGGGGTGCGAGCCTGTAGGGTAGGCAAGAAATCTCCGCGGTAGGAAGCGTCCTCGGTGCTGGGTTTGAGTGTCAGCTTTTGAGTCAGTAGCACTGCCGCTGCTGCATTCAACTCTTGACAGCAGCAGCTGAACCCCAGGTTCGTGTTTAAGGTTATGGAGAAAATGCCTAAACCTGTTCAGACGCGGTGTGGGAAGCGGTGTGGGAGAGAATCCAACGTTTTCCACTTTCTGCCAGGCTCCCTCGGCAGTTCGGTTCTCCCCCGGCATCCCTGTGTGTTTGGCTGCCCGTCCCCGTGTGCTCCCAGCACGGCCTCTTCAGTAAAGCAAAATACCTCAGGAAAACTCAACATGAAGTTCTAGTGTAGAGACTCGCAGATTCTGTACTTATTTTTCTAAGCTGTTTGTTCTAACTATCCCAGGGTGGTGGGCGATAGGGAAGTTTATCGGTTGGAGACAGACTCATCCCCTCGCAGGTAGATTCCGACTTTCATGGATACTCCTGTCTCTATGTAACTTTTTTTATACTTGTCAGGCGTTAACCACAGATGTGAGGTAGCAACATGTTGGGATACATTTGAGATGGTGTTTTTGTTTGGTTTCTTGGCTGACGAGCTAAGCGCTGTGCTAAAACTCAGGGGGCCTTATCTGGGGCCCAGCAAAGTCAGTGATGAGGCTTCCTCTGGTTTCAGCAGGCTTTCAGTCCACCCTGCCGCGCTCGAGGACAGTGCCCTGGAGCACAGTCCTTCACAACTTCTCTGTCAACCTGAAACTCTCAGCTACCCATTTTGTCTGTAAATATCTTTTCAAGAGCCCTCACAGGAGTCCTGTTTCTGAATGTTGGTCGTGGTGGTTTTGGGTTTGTTTGGGGTGGGGGGAGGGGGAGGCTGCTTCTTGGTTTTGTGTTAAAGAAGCGTGGAAGTTATTTATGGCCAGTTCTGCATCATCAAACCCTCACAGGTAGCTTGGATCCATCCCTCTGTGTATTGAGCTGTTTCCTCAGTGAGCGTGTGCCGTAGGGGAATACGTGTATTTCATGGCTGTCACTTGTTAACTCATCCATTGTGGGTCAGGGCGTAGAGGAATCGCTTTGGAAGCCTGCCTTGCCTGGCCCCGTTCACCTTCCCGTTTGCACTGCAGTGCCGCTTCCGCGCGTGAAGGAAGAAAACCAAGCGAAAAGCCCCCGGCCTTGACTAGGAAGACTCTGTACAGAGCAAACCTCCTGCTGGAGGAATCTAGGGTAGGATTTATCCTAACAAAACTTGCATATTGAGCGGACCAAACATGACCGCGTCTCCTTTTAGAGGCACTGATTTGCTTTGAAGCTGCAGTGGGAAGAGCAGACTATCGATGAAGTGTAACTCACAGCTCCGGTCGCGCTTTCTGTTAGCCACGGAGCATGGCAGGCAGCCAAGGTTGTAAGGTATGAGCAGAAGTTGTGAGAGCCTCAGGCTTCATAGACCTGGACAGCAAAAATACTAATCAATTCACCTTAACGTTCTTTAACAAAGCTTTCCTACTTGCAGTACAGAGACGACGTAAGCATCCGTAGGGGTTTTACCTCTGTAGAGCTGCCCGGTGCTGCTGTACCCAAGAGCATTTCACGATGGTATGTACATTAGTCAGGCTGTTACACTTAAAATAACCACCAAATGCCTGTTTTTAGAGAGTTGACCCTTCCCTTCTTGTTTCTTGCTAGTTACTTTACAGTGTAAAAATGCTTTATTGCTGTATGGATTATTATTTTATTTTTGTTCTTGTGTTTCCAACGTTGTGGCTTTCCAAGATCACGTTTTCGAGGCGTCTCCGATTTCTGTCCGTTTTGTTTCAAGCTACTCTGAAATATGTACAGCACTATCAACAATATTTAATCTTTCTTTTAAATTTTATTGTTGTAAAAACAAATTTATTAAAACCGGTAAGGCTTTTTACAACTGTATTGGAATTTCTCAATAGCTGTTCATGTGACGCTATGACAAACCTGGCTTGCTTTAATTTTTATATATAATTTTTTTTTTAAATTTTATTTTCCTTTTAACACAATTTATTTGTTGCTTATTTTCCACCGTAACTCCTCGTTATATACAGGAAAAGATTTCAACTGTTGTGTATCTGACTCTCTTAATTGAACAAATGGTGATGTCCTAGTTTTTAGACCTAAGGTCTGTTTATTGCAATACTTTTAAAAGAAGATGTTGCTCTAAGTGCTGTTGTTAGTTTTAAATACAGATTTTATGCTTGTTCTTAATATGCTGTGGTTAAACCATGGCGCAAAATTATTAAAAACCATGAAATGCATTTGTCTCCTGGTGGATTTATTTTCTCTCCAAAGCAGGGAAAACCAAAGTGCTATGAAAGAGGTGAAATGATAAGAGTGGCCTTCTGTAAGACATGTACCTGTCCTCTGCCCTCGCTGCTGGGAGCCAGGTTGCTGACCAGGAAGGAACCGGAGGGCAGACTCAGCCCTTGAAACACAGGGGAGGGCCCTGGGGAGCGGATGTCTGATGAGGATTTTGCATCTGTGTTCCGACCTTCACCTTTGGCCATGGATACTGGGATGAGTTCAGATGTGTCTGCCTGAGGCTGCTGTGTCGGAACCCCTGCCTGTCACCCCTGGAGTTAACAGTCTAGACTTGGATCTAAGCCCCTTGATGACTTCAATTCCTTTAAACTCGGAGCCCCACCTCAGTCTTGTTTGAAGCACTGGCTGCTCTCACTGCCCTGGCACATCAGTGGTGACCGCCCAGGCAGGGGATAAGTGGTGGCCCTGAATCATTGCAAATACTGATTAATAAACCAAACACTGGGGTATGGCTCAGGGGTGAGCAGGAGGAAAGTACAGCCTGGCTTAAGAAACCTGGGCCAGGCTTTGGGTGGCACCTATGACAAGTGATTGTGGTATGGTATGGGGGGAGGTAGATGGAACCGCCCGTGGCTGGTACCTGTTGCTTCAAGATGCTGAAGCTTAACAAGACCAAGAAAGATTGCTTTTTCTCAAAGCAGTTAATTTCTCCTTAGGTATAAAGCAATGCTTTCTTCAGCATCATTAATGAGATGTAGCAGATTTCTTTAGCAGGATTATTAATGAAATATTTCTCTTGTATTTTATACCTGTGCCCACTGGAGCTTGATCTCTCTGCTGTTGGGATGCGGTGCATAGAGGGAAGCTGTACTTCAAACCTGGGGCTCTCTTGCAGGTCTTCTTGAGAAAGGGAGCTCTGCTGTGGGAGCCACAGGCCCAGCCCGCCTCTGACCCCTGGCTCACACCGAGCAGCCTTTTCTTACCCTCCTATAGGAACCAGGGGGTGTTCCCCTTGCCCCAGTTCTTTTCAAATGGTTCTTTAAATGTCACAGTGTTCACTTCTGGTTCAAAAGTGACCGTTTTCTCTTCCTCTCACCCACCCTGAGTTAGCCCTCCTCCACCTACAGCATTTTAATTTTTCTTCAGTACTTGGGAAACGGCTGGTTCCTTAGTGCTTAGAAGTGCTCCAAATCTCTCAAGCTTCTGCTCCTCCTCTGCTGTCTGAACCCTGAACTCCCTGGAAACCGCTTTGATCTTTTACTTAATCTGGTTTTAATTGTATTTATTTTTGTTTTATAATATGCCATTCTGTTTGATTGTGTTTTAATATCTCTGCCAGTGGTTGCAACTCAGAGCGTGTCTATAAATGGGATGTCTCATCTCAGTAGGGTTACTTTTTCCTGTTAAAAGATTAATACAGTGGCTGCTGCAGCCCTGTGAAACCTCTCGGTCTGGCTTCCAGGCTCCCAGCGGTATCGCGTCTCATTACAAACACCCTGTTTTTTAACATCCCAAACCCTTTTCTTCCGAAGACCCCCCTCTGTAATGAGACTTCGTTACTTAGACAAAAATTAATTAGGCTTCTCTCATTATCACTGTTTTGATCAGTTGTGCTTTAAATGAGTTCTAATTAAAATGCACATTTTTAAAAGCCTTACTGCTGAATCCTGTTCCGACCGCTCGCTTCTACCGCGGCGATGCCCTGCTTTTGTGCAGCTTGCATTGTGCCACTTCTACAGCAGTCTGGCACTGATTAGCATAAAAACTTGCACATTGGGGTTTTTTGGCTTGTTTTCTACTTTTTTTTTTTTTTTTCCCCTACCCCCTCCCCCCCCTTCAGGTTGACTGCCAAATGATTGCTCCTTGGGGTGGGGATTGCAGCTGGGGTTCCTTTTTTCTCAGTGCCTGTAACATTACCTGTCCCCACAGTGTGTCAGAACGCAAGACACAAATGATGTGCTGTACTTACTACTACTGAACTGCCTATTTCTGATTACTGTAGGTGTTCCAAGTTGTCCTTAATAGGTTATTTAACTTGGCAGCGCTGCATTCTGCATGTCCACCCCATGATAAGCTGAGGGCAGTCTCTGCTAGGATGCCAGCGGGCCTACTACCTGCAGCTGGAGGGGCAGGGCGAAGGCTTGCTCTCCTTAATGAAGCTACTAACATGTAGACCAGAAGATGCTCACTAAAAGAAGGATATTGAGGTCCTTGAGCAAGTCCAGAGAAGACTGGTGAAGGGGCTGGAGGGCAAATCATATGAGGAGCAGCTGAGGGAGCTGGGGATGTTTAGCCTGGAGAAGAGGAGGCTGAGGGGAGACCTTATCACCACCTACAACTACCTGAAGGGAGGTTGTAGAGAGGTGGGAGATGGTCTCTTCAGCCAGGTGACAGGAGATAGGACAAGGGGAAATGGCTGTAAGCTGGGCCAGGGAAGGTTCAAATTAGATGTTAGGAAAAAAGTTTTTACTGAAAGAGTTGTCAGGGCCTGGAACAGGCTGCCCAGGGATGGAGTTGAGTCACCTTCCCTGGATGTGTTTTAAAAAAGGGTGGGTGAGGTGTTTATGGCTGTGGTTTAGCATTGGACAAGAATAGTTGGACTTGATGATCTTAAAGGTCTTTTCCAACTGTGTGATTCTGTGATGCTTGCTGTGAAATATTTTGTACCCCATAATGGTTTCCACTACAAAGTGTGTTGCAGGAGGGCAGCAGGAAGCTGCTAATACTGCTTTAAAGGTGAGGAAACGTGCGTTAAGAAGGACACAGCAGGCCTCTGCACAGTCTGTGGCGGTGCTGGGAGTAACCTTCCCATTGCCACCATTCCCAGTCCCTCCGACCACGAGGGGTGGTTTCTCCCCTCTCACAACCTCCATGTACCACCGTCTCGGGCCAGGCTCTTTTTCCAGGTTTGGCTGCTAACTGCGGCCATTTAAGCAAGCAGCCAGGACGTAGCCATGCCTCAGATGGAGAAAGAGGGTGGTTTGTTTCATGTAGGCCAAAACACCATCCATGAGCCCCAGAAGCTCCCCTCAACGCCAACACCAGCTCACTCCAGTTTCATTTAGCTTTTTCAGACATCACAGTGATTGACAGCCGAGTTGAGTGGAAAATTCCGGTTTAATCCCACTCCCTGTGCCACAGACATGGGCTCAGACAGCTTGACCTACATTTAACCCTGGGCAGCAAGAAACTCTTGGGGGGGCGGGGAGGGAGCAACACACAACGAAGTGATTTTGGTCTCAAAGGAGCGAGAATGTTCCAGGTTATTCGTGCCCCTGAGTGTGTGCATACACCCAGAACTGTGTCAGGATGCTGCGATGGTGCCATAAGTTGAGCCACGTTTGCCCTCGCTGGCGTTACTCGGTGAAGAAGCCGTGCAAGTCAAAGAGAGCAGCACTGATGTGCTTGCCTAGCCACTCAGTGGGTTGATGGCAGCCCATTCTTGCCTGACAATGGAGTTAGGCTTGTAAGTGCTATAAAATTTTGCCTACAGCTGCAAACTTTATGGCTTTTGGGGGAAAAGGGTACCGCAGGGGCTGCTCAGACAGCCCTCTCAGCTCCTCAGTGCTGAATCCCTTCCACTCCGTGGAAGCTGCCCACCAGTACAAGTCAGTTTCACCTTAGGTGTAGGTGCACAACTGCCTTTCAGGTGGAGTCAACAGGACATCTCCCATGGAAATCAGGTGAGGTTCATGTGTTCTGACTGCAAGAGGATGTAAGGTCCTTGAGTCTGCATGAGATATTAAAAGAAGGACACAGAGTATTTCAGTCTGCAATGAGCTGGTCTGCCTGCCGCTGGAGCTGACTCAAAACACTGTAGCGTGGTTGATCAGCAGGAGCTCATACATGCAAGGAGGCCATGGCACGTGTCAGCTGGTACTAACTACACTAAACCTGGATTGAGCTCATTGGTGAAATGTTATCAAACCAGTGTTTGGCAGTAGATGAACCCTTCAGCTGCTCCAGCACACCACCACCCAACACAGCGCTGTTGCCACGCAGCTCATGATAGGGCTGAAGGCCAGAGGTTGCAAATGAGATCTTGCTAACAGCACCCACTGTTTTCCCCCTAAGCCCATCCATGCGCTGCCTTCTCAGACAGCTGGGACACAGGAGATGTCCCAACATGAACCTCTCTGTTTACCCACGTGGGACAGTTCTTTATGCTAATGAAGAGGGTTTCACCTTCAGAGGTGGGCACTGTCACCACCACCATTACCCCCTGTGGCTCTTGGCCCAGAGACCTGCATTCCCTGCTGCGCCTGTGAGGAGCAAGTGCGCTCTGGGTGCTCGTGGTGTCCTGCATCACCTGGATGTCACCTGTCTGGCACCTGCAAAACACTTGAGCAGCTTTCAGCTATACCAGTTCTTCATGGAAGAGGTAACACATTTGCAGATGAGCTTTGTTTTGGTTTTAAATAATACTTAGAAGGAAAAAAAAAAACCCCACCCCCCACACAATACTTTTTACTAACAGTGCTGGAGTTGTCTGGGGTAGGGTCACCTCCAGTTGCAGTTTAGTCTCTTTCTGGCCACTTGTTAGAAATTTCCCTTTAGATATGGCTCTTTATGAACCTCTTCTCCTGTTGTGGGTTGTTTGAGTTTTCTCCTTTTTCTCCCCCATCCCTAAACAAGCCCGTGTAGCCTGCCCTGTCTTTCCTCCTCTGGGCCTGGCCAAACAATTCATCAAACTTATGCCCAAACTTAATGCTACGTGTTGCCCTGTGGGCTGATGAACTCAAGACCTGTTCTTTCTACTTGGGGTTGTTAGCATCTAAATAGCCAGATAATTCCAAGAGGATAATTATGAGTCTCTAATTATTACTGCTGCTGGTGGTAAGCAGTGCAGAAGGATGACTGCATTGAGATGTGCTGACGTGCTGAAGGGGGTCACAGTCAGAAAAATGCGCTTTGACTTTGGCTCCAGCCTCATCTCGGGTCACTGCTTTGGCTCTGGCCTGGATCTGGGTCACAGCTTTGGCTCCAGCGCAGACTAGTGCTGCTCCAGCCCATTTGGGCTGCAACTTCAGCTCTGGCACCAGCTCCTAACATGACTGGTTCTGGTCTCCGTTCAGGCTGTTATTTTGATTGACAGCGTTTTCAGCCATTGCCCTAGCTCCATCCACTGCTGAGGCCATGAAGCCATGGATTTTGCTGTATCCTATTACTAGGTCACCACTTCAACTCCAGCCTAAGTAGTTCTGACTTTAGCTCTGGCCACATCTATGTCTGTAATATTGTCTCTAGCCTGATATTGGGCCATGGCTTCAGCTCCAGCATCTCCTTGGCTTTCCATGACTATTCTGTTTCCTTGGACTCTGACTTCTGCACTGGTTGTCTCTCAGGCTGCAGCTTTAGGTCCTGCCTGGTATGAGGCAGCAACTTTGGCTCTGGTCCATGTTCAGGCTTCAGCTTTGGCACTGGTGCCAAATCAAGCCCCAGCTTTGTCAAGATACTGGGATGAGACTTCAGTTCTTGCCCCATCTTGGGCAGCAATTTCAGCTCTGGCCCCACCTCAGGTTCCTATTAGGGCTCCAGCCTCATCTTCAGCTGGGACTTTGGGTCCAAACAGTGCTTGGGCTGAAACTTTGGCTCCTGCTCCTCATCAGGTTGTATCTTTGGCTCTGGTCCTCATTTGAGTGTTATTTTTGCCTCCAGCCCCATCCCAGGCTCTTAATTTGGCCCCAGCCAGACTTTGCCTCTAGGTCTTGCTCAGGCTGCTACTTCAGCTCTGACCTCACCTTGGGTCGTGCCTTTGGCTTGATCTCCTGCTTCAGCCCTTACACAGGCCACATCTTCACCCTCATTTTGGGAGACTCCTGCTCTACCTCTATTTTCAGACTGCTGTTTTGGCTCTGGCTCCACCCTGGGATGCAACTCCGGCTGTAGACCCACCTTAGGCTCTACCTTTGGCTCCAGGTCCTGCTTGGGCACTGCTTCAGCTGGTGTTAGGTTCTGCTCTGGCAGGCACTCAGTGCCTCCCTGTCGGTACCGGTACCAGGAGCAGACAACTCAGTGCCCAGCAGTGGTGTTACAGAGGCAGGGAGCGGGCAGGAGAGGGTAAGTCACCAAACCAGCCATTTCCCTGCTGCCTGTGCCCTGGCAGAAGCCTCAGTCCCGGTCCCAACACATTCCCCAAGGTTTTGCAAAGAAACAGAGAGACCTACCCCTGCCAGGGCCTGAAGGAGGGGCAGAGGGCTGGACCCTTCCCATGAGGGTGCTGAGGTGCCAGGGGAAGTAGGCAGTCCCTGCTAGCACTGACTGGGTGCTCCCCAACTTCTGACCTGAGGACTCCTGGCACACTGCTGGGCACTCCCTTCCTTGGGTCACTTCCTTGTTGGCTGCTCCAGGCTCTGCAGCCAAACTGTTTGCTTTCACCAGCCGTAAGACTGGCTCCTCCTTCCTTCTGTGCCTCCCAGCTTGAGGGACACTGCTGCCAGGCAGGAGCAGGAGTGTGCCAGCTGCACTGGCTTGGGCAGTGGTAGGAGCAGGTCCTGCCTTGTGCCCAGGCACGCCCTTGCCTGATGCACACACCCAGCACAGGGCCTCACCAAGAAGGATGATGCTGGCTTCCAGGCCCTGGGGCCGCTCAGGAACAAGAGCTGCACCCCAGTTTTGTGGTCAGAGCTACAGAAAGTAACTTTTAAGTGTGATACAAGGATGAAAGTCAGCTTTATCCTACAGCTAAAATTGCTGCGCAGCTGGGCACGTGCTGGGCACCCAGTGAACTAATGTAATTCACCCCTGGGGTGACCCACAAACCCCCTGGCTGGTGGGAGGCCAAGCACTGATTCCAGATGAAGCTGACTTGAGACAAGGTCACCAATACAACCCAGCATTTGACTAATTATCACAAAAGCTCTCCAGGTCAGATTTTCAGGGCCTTGAAAGATTTCCCCTCCTGCTTTGATCAATCCACCCCATTGTGAGCTTTGCTGGCTGACATCCTGGGTGGAGGAGACAGCTGTCCCAGCCACTCAAGGTTGTTCATGCTGCAAACCTGACCCAACAAGTGCACTGGAGAGACTGTTGCCATTTCTGCAGATGCAGGAACAGCCACATAGGACAGACACTGCACGTAGTTAAGACAGGAGATCATGTCTAGTGATGGATCAGGTGATAATCATTTTGATAGTGATGAAGCAATAATCTATCACAAGCCCCCAGGACATGGGGGAGGGCAAGAGGATGGGAGCAGCAAAAGAGCACATCTGTGTAATGAACAGGTCCTGACATACCTCAGGACTACAGACTCATCCTAGGACACTAAGGTGCCCCCATGCAGCCCCCAACACATGCAAAAAGATGAATCCCACAAGCTGCACAGAAAGGTTTCCCCTTCTGGCCCCAGGCTGAGAGCATGACCATGCAGGATTCCTGGGGCACACTCTGGCCTTCACAAGGTGCTGCAGGGCACAGGCAACAGCACCTGTAACAGTGGAGAACTGGAACAACTGCCAAAAACCAGCAGCACCTGTGAATGGGGTGAGTAAGGAAAAGTACAAAGAAGGAGGGAGGAAAGCATCAGTTAACCCTAATCCTACACTAAGGCTCATCTCAGCAGCATTAACACAGAGTTATTTTTTAATAATATGTATCAGAAACATGGCACTTTACATCTTCAGGGCACCAAATATACAATTATTCCTCACAACATCCCTGTGAGGTAGGCATTAGATTGCAGCTACTATTTGACATGTGGACAGAGGCAGAGAAATATGTGATCAATCTTCCACAGTTAAATTAATGAAGTTCAACTCACTTAAGCATGGCTTGACTGAAAACCTAAGAGTGGGGCAGAGCTGATAAATTATCAACAATATTCTTTTCCTCCTGTCAATTACAATGCTCTGGGTCCAACTCTGTTGCTTCCTCACACCCCCCTGCAAAAATCACCTTTGTTAAACAAGATACATGTGCAGAGAGTTGCTACAAAGTGAGATCTGTAAGAGAAATAGGGGAAAAAAAACCCACTTCAATTTAGCGACATTCAAATAAAACCACAGGAGAGGTTTGCTTGCCCAGTCAAACAGAACACTTGGAACTTTAGTCCTCTGGGCCATCTGAGACAGCATTTCAGCCATGGAGGAGTATCTGCCTGACCTAATAAAAATCAAGGGGACAGGTGTGGCAGACTGATCACAGTCCAAGGAAATATGCTTACTTTAAATTGTTCTACTGAAGTCTGAGGGGTTCTGAATAGGAGAAGGAACTTTGGGGTTTGGTAACTCTGCATTTATTTATAAAGCCCCTTAGCATACCAATTCCTCAAGTAAACTTCTTTCCAATGTGGTTTTTTGTTCTGAAAATGAACTAATACCTTTGTAAACTTTTAACATAATAAAAAGTCCTAGTTTTTAATGTACAATTATTGATTAACTTTATTTCTAATGTAAATCAACGTTAGGTAAAAAGCATACTTGACAGCATGGCTACTGTGATTAACTCATCCTCCTACAGCTTTCAGCTGAGATTCCTGAGGGGAGAGACCATCCAAGAGAGATTCATAGTCCCAACTGCAAAACCATCTCACAGCTCAGCTGAAGTCAGCATAGCCATTAGAGTAATTCCAGCTCTGCAGCCAACCCATCCATTCCTTCATGTGCAGCATCAGTGGTGACAGTCTGTCTCCAGCTTGAGAGACAACCACAACTGAGGAGGGCTGGGTCCGTGCCCTCTGAAAGCCAAAACACCTTACCTCTGCCAGGAGAAAAACCTTCAGTCCAATGGAATAGAGACTGCCTGCTGGGATGGAAGAAAAGTACTGGATTTTGGAAGAAGCCATCTTCATTTCTGAGG
>VZTU01013801.1:0-26445 GCA_013400835.1 Zapornia atra
TCCAGCTTTTCATCTACCAGTACTGCTCAAGTCCATCACCTCAAGGCTGCTCGCAATGCCTTCATCCTCCAGCCTCTATTGATACCAGGGGTTACCCTGACCCATGTGCAGGACCTTGCACTTGGTCCTGTTGAATGTGAAGTTCACATGGGCCCACTTCTTAAGCTTGTCAAGTTGTCTCTGGATGGCATCCTATCCCTCAGGTGTGTTGCCTGCACCACTCAGCTTGGTGTCACCTACAAACTTGGTGAGGGTGTGCTTGATCCCACTTTCTGTGTCACTGATGAAGATATTAAACAGTATTGATCCATTACAAATTCCTGAGGGACACCAATTGTTACTGACCTCCATCCAGACATTAAGCCATTGAGCACTACTCTTTGGATTCAACCACCCAGTATCCTTATCCATCAAGCAGTCCATCCACAAATCCCCTATCTCTCCTCTTTAGAGAGAAGGATGTTGGGGGAGGAGGGGAAGGGGACATGTCAGAAGTGTTACAGAAGTTCAGACAGACATCATCAGTAGATATTCCCTTGTCAGCTGCTGATGTCACTCTATCAAAAAAGGCAAGACTCTTTACCCCAAAACGGATTACCCAGAGTGGTTATAGATGCCCCATCCCTACAGAACTCAGATTGGACAGAACTCTGGGCAACCTGACCCAGTAGAAGATGTCCCTGTTCATTGCAGGGGCTTGGATTAGATGACTTTAAACCTTGCTTCCAACACAAACTATTTTATGAATCTATGAAACCATGGTAGCTATCTCATCACCTCTCCATGGGCCTTAATATAGCTTCTAGGAGGACCTGTTCATGGTCTTCCTAGGCACAGAGGTCAGACTGACACCCTTTTTAAAAATGGATGCAGCATTTCCCTTTTTCCAGTCACCAGGGACTTCACCTGACTGCCACAGCATTTCAGATACCTTGGAGAGTAGCTTCAGAACTAGATCGGTGAATTTCCTTGGTACTCTGGGATGCATCTTACAGAACCCTAAGATTATGAAGTCCAACTGTAAAATCTTGTTAAGTCCTATAGACTTCTGTATAGTCAGGTTCCTCAGGCAGTCTTGAATTTTATCTTCTCTTACAGTGGAGGAGACTTTGCTCCTCCAGCCTCCTTGGCTGCCTGGAGGTCCTGGCAGCCCAGGATATAATTAGTCTTCTTTGTGGCAAGATCACATCGCTGGCTCTTGTTCAACAAGCTCCTCCATCATTTTAGTGAAATGAGGTCTTTTAAATAGGGACATTAAATGCTCCTATTAGGGATGGACGTAGGAACAATCCAAGGGATATTAGCCAGATGAAGTCAGTAAAGGAGATCTAGAACCTCATGAGTAAGGTAAGTAGGTGAGCTCTGAGTAGGAGAACTGGAAGGATTCATATGACTTCTTTAAGGGGTTAAGATGGAGATGTGGTGAGGCCAGTGTAAGTTTTTGAGAGCTGGTAAAGTATATGGGGACTGAATGAGAAAAAGGAAGTGTAGCACAAGGCCTGGAAGGGACAGGTAGATGTTCCAGCTCTTTACAGCTGTCGGACAGAGACATGCTGGAACTCGTTGGACGCAAACCGTGAGAGAGTTAAAATAACAAAGAAGAGCTGGTTGATAAAGGATGAAAGAATGTTGGGGGGTGAGACATCTTGACACCAGAGGCAGGATAAGAGGACCTGGTCAGCCTTGAAAGGAAGAACGAGACATGCTTTAAGGAACAAAACCAGAATATGTGTAAGGTTGTGTTATTAGGCTTAAGCTGCCTTTTTCTAATAACGTTCATAAGTGTTTTTAAACCAATCAGCAAATATTAAATGTAAGAATGGCTTCTGTGCTCCAATGAAACTAAGGCACATGTGGGCTTTGCAAAGTATATAAACTTGTGATTTGCTACAATAAAACGACAATTAGCTTGCATCAAGCTGTGTCCCGTCTCTTAATCACAGCAAGGTGCCAGTAGATTTCAAGGTATTTGAGTGTAGAAGTATGGCATTACAACATAAAAGCACAGATCCTGCCAATATATGCCCCTCAGGTACTCCAGAACACTAGGGATGTTCATTTCCTTCAGCTTCATGACTATTTCATCCCATATACTCTGCAATAAGGAATCCTTTCCCTTGTGTCTCCTTTCATGAAAGAAGGAGCTACCACCAGTGCACCTCATGGACAAACAATGGAAATTAAGTTCTATTAAGTTAGATAAACTTTAAAAAAAAAAAAAAAGTCTGAAAAATGGGGTTGTCTGCATGAAGGTTTACTTCTTACAGTGGTATTTGTCACCCTCTTCACCCAACTTCTCTCAGCACTGAAGCAGAAGACCATGTTAGCAAGAGCTAAAAATCAGCTGTTGATTTTTGTGGTGGTAGGCAACTGTACTCTGGCAGCAGAGACTAGGTGGGCAATGGGATTCTGGGTAGTGCAGCTTGTCTCCAACTCCTCACAACTATAGAGCAGCTAATGTTAATTTTTACATTAGTGCTTTGCCTTCTCCACTGCTATGACCAGGCTCTAGGGAATGAAGCAAAACCAAAAAAAAATCTCAGGCACAGATTCTGGAATTGCTTTCTATTGTATTATTTTTCTTCAGAAATAAAACCAAATATGTTAATTACCTTCAATACTATTTTTAGAGCATAATCATCTCATGCTTTCCAGTTATCAATAATAAATTCATTAGCAGTGCAGGTTATTTTATATCTCATTATCATAGAGTTTTATTTAGTTGAGATTTATTTATTTGGGATTGATTTATTGAACAGCTCTCCCATCTAGAATTCTTACTTCTCCTCTTCACAGTACAGGTTCCCTAAGTACACTTTATCCCAATGTAGTACTGTAACTCTCAATCTCTGTTTTTAACAGGGCTCTTGAATAAGTTGTTTTCAAGTGCTGGTCCTTTGAAAGAGGGCCAGGCTACCTTATTCTAGAGTTATATGCATGTTTTGTAAAGATAAATATTTGGTTAAGATTAGATGTACAAACAATTAATACTGAGCTCTTCTAGAAACAACAGCCAAAGCAACATTAGAAGAGTATAAATTAAGACCATGACTCCATGATGATTTGGGGTTAGTTGGTTGGTTTGATTTGGTTTGATTTCCAGTACAGGAAGCATTCCACTAGGATAAAGTAATGTTATTTAACAGTTATGTGACTGTTATTTAACAGTCAAACAGAAATTCTTATCAAAGGCCATGGAATTTTAACCTATACAGGTATTAAATAAGGATGGCATTTGGTGGCCCTATTGGAGACAGAAACCTTGATGTGTGAATTAATACAAAAACAGATAGATAAATGATTCAGTATATGATATATGAGAGTTACTGAGAATGAACCAGGGCCTTGGAAGATAACATTAATGAAAAATAATGTATTTAAGATGTAAAGTATATTGTATACTTTAAAAAAAATCAAATAATTTCTTTCACTTGAGTCTAAATACCTTCATTCTTTCTTGAGAGATGAGTCTTTTTGAAATAAGTATAGAACAGAACATGTTCATGCTGAAAATAATTTCATGGTTATAGAAAAATAAAATAACTACACAGGTCCTAGAACCAGTTCCTCAAGGATCATGACACACTATTTTATCAGTTTCTTGGGAATCAAAGAAAAAGAACCAAACAACAACATATGCGTTTTTATAATTTCTGGTAACAGAAGAGGCACATTTTAAAAGATAGGTAAAATACATTTTGGCTAAGACTAAGAAGTGCCAACAAAACCTGCCCTAATAAATGCCAAAAAACATATCCTATATACACCTGTTTGATGCAATCTTGGACCACAACATACTGCCAGAATAGATATGTTTTTTTCAGAAGTAGTAAGGTGTCAAAAAAAAAAAAAAAAAAAAACAATAGCTAATTGTACACAGCACCTAAAAGACAGGCAGACAACTTTCCAACCTTTTAGACATTTACAGTACATTTTGCTTGGAAAACCAATAACATTTTACTAAAGCGTATAAAAATGTAAATAATAAACCAGGGAAATATACAGATGAGGAAGATTATAACATTTAAAGTTCTGCAAGACCCGCATGGGCTACCAGGATGTTTCCCCCACCAAGAAAAACTATTGCTCCCCTCTACTTGCTGTTTAGCTAATGGACCTTTTTCCCTGATAGAAAAAGAAAATTGCCTTCAATTTACTTTAATAAATACAATTCCCTTGACCTCTAGTGTTTCAGGAGGGAGCAATTGTATTGATTTCAGAAACTGAATTAATCACAACAATTTATATGCGTAACTATCCTTTAGTGCATTTCAGAACAATATTGCCATTTTTGGTTCAGTGTGTTTGTACTGTTCCCTGTCCTTCATGCCAAGCTTTACCACAGAAAGTATTTCATGTAGCTTCAATAGTGCTTGCTGTTCAGCAGTTGGTTTGTTTGGTAGCTCACTGTCAGGATGTTGAAAAGAAAATGCATATCCTGCTTGAAAGATGTTTTGTTTCATCTAGGTATATATACCAAGTTAATCTCTTTCACTTTTATTGTGTTTACAAGGCAGTTTCAATGTGAAAAGATAATCAGATGACAGGGATTGATAATGTGTATTTCCTGTCGCAATAAAATGTATTTAGTGTATTCTAGCTTTTTTTCCCCATTATGGAGATATATGACTTAAAGAATGGAGATATACAACTTAAAGAATAGCACAGCATAACACAGCATAGTACCAGTTGGAAGAGACCAACAACAATCACCGAGTCCAACTGGCTGACCAAAAGTTAGAGCCTGTTGTTAAGGGCAGTGTCCAAATGCCTCTTAAACACTCACAGCCTCAGGGCATTGACCACTTTCCCAGGAAGACTATTGCAGTGTTTGACTCCCCTCTTGGTAAATAAATTTTCATAATGTCCAGCCTAAATCTCCTTTGGCACAGCTTTGAACCATTCCCTTGTGTCCTATCACTGGATATGAGGGAGAGCTCAGCACCCCTCTCTCCACTTCCCCTCTTCAGTAACCTGTAGAGACCCATGAGGTCACTCAGACTCCTTTTCTCCAAACTAGACAAACCCAAAGTCCTAAACTGCTATTAACATAGCCTGAGGATAGTTTGGAGAAAAAGAACATTTCACATTCTTCCTGTCACCCCAAGTTCAAAGCTGAATAAACAAATTACTTGACTGTAGTTGATATATATAGTTGCTTTAATAGTCAAATAATTGAGGTTTTGGATTGTTTCTTTTTTATATATTTTTTATTCTTTTCTCTGGCTAGAGTGATTATAAGCATTTTCTGTTATGACAGAATCAGAAAATCAATCATAGACTCACAGAATGGTTTGAGTAGGAAGGGACGTCAAAGATCATCCAACTGTCAGTTAGAACTCAATGTAAATTACAATATACTTAAATGCAGTTGGGCAACATAAGCTTGTAACAGACCCAGAAAGTTCATTAATTGTCATGTATTTTTTGAAAGGAACACAAGCCTCCTCAGGTTTTCAGTCTTTCTCATTCTCTGCTTTTGTTGGTTCATTGTGTACAAACTCATATGTTCTAATACTCTTCACTTGGTTTTATAACGTTCTCTCATCTCCGCCTATGTTTGTAAATCTGTGCCCATCAAAATCCCATCTATGTTCCTGATCTTTCCAAAACATGAACCCCTCTTTTCAGTGCTTACCTACTTTCCAATCTGTAATTTAATAGAAAAGGATTTTTTTTTCCTCTTAGATATTGCCTGCATCTATTACATTTGAGCTCCTTAATCTGTGTTTTTTGATTTAGAAGTGCTGCTCTAAGTATTTAAATCCCTGTAGAAGAGGGTGCTTTGCACCAGCGATCACTGTTCAAAAGATGTTCAATACTATATTCATCTTTAAAATCATGTTATAGCTTTGCCCTTTTTGGTGTGAAAGAAATCAAAAAATCTCATTGCATATGGCCACAGACAAGAGTAAATCATTAAAAATTCAACACTGAGCAAAGATCAAACTCTATACACTGGTCATGAATAGATACCCTTTGATACAACAGGCATCTTTGGAAGAATCATGAATACCTGGAAATGCTGTCAGAACATTTACATATCCCAATCTGTCACTGAATCCCATAGGATAAGGATTATATTTCATTAGGCGCTAGGTCTAGATTAATTCTTCCTAGTTCTAGATATATGATTTAGGTGACTGTTTGAGGAGATTTTACCCAAATTATCTTCAGAGAGAAACAGGCACACTTGATTAAAATGAACACCCTTCCAAAGAGTTCAGAAGCACAAGGAATGTAGAGATATTCATAGGTTGTTTCCATATAGTGCTTCAACTGAAATTAAATTCATCTGTACTCTCGGTATCATGATGCACAGAGACAGAGACGTGTTTAAAAATATGGATTCCTTTTCAATGTAGCTTCCAAAACCTGTTTCTGTACTAAAGATTGTCATTTTATAGTAACATGTAAATGTAGCCTATCATATTGTGAAGTAATCAAGTCAAACAGGTATGAGACTGGTATATAAAAATAAAAGATATTCCAGCTCTAAAATGAAGTATTTAAATAGATATTTAATCAGGGCAGTTAACCAGTAATGACACCAATTAATCAAGGAGTGAAAGCACATTCACCTTGTAACCCCTCCCCCACACCAAACCCATTACATTTTGAAAGAGATTGATTGTGTTTATAAAAAACCCAACACTGTAATTTAATTATTATAAGACAATGTCAAACAGCTTGTAAATTCTGTGAGTTCCAGAACTGCAGTCCGTGCTCAGATTAAACTCTTATACAGTCAGTAGACATTTTGCTGTACACAAAGTACAGGATTAGGCATTAGTTGAAGAAATAGGAGCTACATATTATCTTAGAATGATAGGAAAAATAAAATTGCCCCCTCCCCCAAAATAAAATAATTTTTTAAAAGTAATGGTCTTAAGTTTTCTTAAGTATTATAAAAAACATACCACACAAAAATTAAACACATATATTTGCCAAGATACAGATTTCATCCTTAGAGTAATTTTTATACAGATAACCCAGAAGTAGTTTTACAGCAAGGAAAAAAAATCTAAGCCAAAAATATTATGAGATGAAGAAACATGGAATTCAAAAAAACCGTAAGAATTTACTAATGAGTCAGTGAAGAAAATAGACATACTTGTAGAAAATAAAACCACACAACTCTCTGACAGAAAGTGTTTGTAATAAATGTAATTTTAAAATCTCATTTTATTGCCACAGTGATGCTATTTAATCCTTTTTCTCTAGGACAGAATTATATCAGTAGTATACATCTATCTGAACATATCTCTCTTGCTACAGAAACACTCTGATGACTGCTTGGCTCCTTCCTGTGTGTTTTAACATTTTTATAACCACTTACGATCACAACGCGGTCCTGAGATGCCAGCAAGAGCAAGCAACACTGAGACAGTTGCGGCATTCTGACAGATACAAGTAACCAGGAAGGGTCAAGAAAGACAAAGCACTTACGGTTAGGTTTCATTAGGCTGACATACTGGTATGAGAAAAAAGAAAGCCGAGAACAGAAATACAGAACTACCCTCTCCTGTATTTACAAACTTTCTGTAATGTTTTATAGTTTGTAGCATGATATTCAGAGAGGGAGATGTTTGATAGGGAATGCTTTTAGAGAGAGAAAGCAGCTAAACAACGGATGTGTCTACTAAAAGTGAAGATCTGCAAACATCACAAGAAGATCAGTTGGCTTGATTCTAAACTGCATTCAGCACCTCAAAAAATCCTGACAACTTCATCACTGGCCTCCACTCTAAAGCAATTAATGAAGCAAGAGAACTCAAGTATTATATATTTCCAAATAAATATGAAGAGCCCTCAGGGAGTCATCATTATTAATATTTAAGCTCATTATGGCTTAAATTTCCATGATTTTTCAGATGTTTAAGCACCTCCAAAAAGCACATATTAAACAACAGACCACAATCACAATCTTAAAATATCTTCTATATCTTGACTTCATTGTAGTAAAAGCCTGTTTTCTAAAGGAGAATGGAGGCCCTATATGAGAAAAAAAATGAAGAAGGATGTCTCCAATTCTGCTTTTTTTTTTTATATAGCATATGGTATAGGAGATCATCACTGATGAGTGCCAGTGATCAGAAGGAATGCTAAAACCCATCAGTAAATTTCCCACCTGTAAAACCTGAATTCTCAGCTCATATATGTAAAGTGGACATAAATGACTATGTTCCCTTGATGGTCTCCCTGCTTTCACATTTAATGCTGCCTTCATCTCTGTCATTAACACCAATGAGGGGCCCTGAGACACCTGGAGGCCTGTGTTAGAAGACCTTGACTGGGTAGATGATAAAATCCCAACTGACCCTTAACTTGTTTGAGACTTGCTGCTCTAGCTGGATGTGCATAAATCTACCCAGACGGGATCCATCCCAAGGTACTGAAAGAACTGATTGATGTCATCATGGGACCTTTCTCCATTTTTTTTCAATGGTCTTGGGAATCTAGAGACATCCCAGTTGACTGGAAGCTGGCAAATGTTGTCCCAGTTTTCAAGAAGGATAAGAAGGAAGACTCTAGTAATTACAGGCCTGACAGTCTCACTTCAGTGTCTGGTAAAATTACAGAGAATGTTATTCTCGGAATTACTGAAAAACATTTGAGAAACAATGCAGTCAGCAGCCACAGCCAGCACGGGTTCAGGAGGGGAAAGTCCTGCTTACCCAACTTAATTTCCTTTTATGACAAGGTCAGCCATCAAGTTGACCAAGGGAAACCAGTAGATGTGATGGGTTTGGATTTTAGCAAACCTTTTGATACAGTGTCACACAGTATCCTTCTGGACAAAGTGGCCACAACACCGCCAGGTAAGTCCATAATATGTTGGGTAAGCAATTGCCAGCTGGCTATAAAAATAACAGGAAATTCTTTTGCATCAGGCTCATGGTCAGTGACCAGTGGGGTTCCCCAGAGATGAATTCATAGGGCCAGTGCTCTTAAAAACTTTTGCATATGATCTGGACTCAGGAATCAAATGTACATAACTTTGCTGCTGTTGATGCTAAATTAGGAGGAACTGTGGACAGCATCAAAGGTAGAAAGCCCTTACAGAGAGGTGTGGATAGACTGGAGAGCTCAGCGATCTCCAACCATATGAAATTTAACAAGAGTAAGTGGCAGATTCTCCACCTGGTTATAGGTACAAACTGGGGATCAAAGGCTGGAGAGCAGCACCATGAAAGATCTGGGGATTTGGTTTGATGGCAAGTTGAATAGAAGTCAACAGTGTGGTAGCCAAAAAAGCCAATCATGACCTGCAAGACATCAGTCAAAGGAGGTCAAAGGAAGTGGTTTTTCCCACTCTACACTGCACTCATGTGGCTCCACCTAGAGTACTGTGTGCAGTTTTGGGCACCTCTATACAAGGACATCAGATTTTGATAATGTGTCCAGAGGAGGGCAAACAGGATGGCGAAATGTCTCTAGGGCAAGACTTAGGAAAAGCAGGTGAGGTCACTTGGTTTGTTCAGCTTGGAGAAGAAAAGGTTGAGGGATGATCTCATTGAAGTCTACGCTTCCTCAAGGGGGAAATGGAATGACAGGCACTGATTTCTCTAGTGACCATCAATAGGACACTAGAAAATGGAATGAAGCTACATCAGTGGAAGTTCAGATTGGACATTAGGAAAGTGCTCTTCAAGTAGAGGGATGGAGTCATCATTGGAAGAGGCTCCCCAGACACCAAGCCCTTCGGAGCTCAAGGAGCATCTGGACGATATTTTTAGTCATATGATTTAGTTTTAGGTAGTCCCACCAGAAGCAGGGAGTTGGACTAAATGGTCCTTATAGGTGTCTTCCAACTTGAGATATTCTATGATTCTACTGCCTGATTTTGAAAAATTTCTGATTCTAACTTTTCTAGGGAACAAAATATATTTCTTATTCAGTCTAGCTGAACAGGTGCTATTGCACACTACAAAACTAATTGATGATTGCAAAGGATGTAGAATCAGCCCTTTGAATACAGGATGAAACAGAGGAAGCTCTAAAACTGACTCAGAAAAAAACTTAGGAAAGACACTTATCTGGCAGAATGGCTCTTTCAACCCTTAAAACAACTGGACTGCTGCTTAATTTAAGATCATTTGAAGTCTAATAGCTCTTGGCAAGAATCTTGACATATTCTCCAGCAATTACAGTAATTTAATTGTAGTTATCTTACAGTATTAAAGTGTACTAAGCAATTTCCTGTAATAAGCTTGATTAAGATACCTCTTATACATATACTGTCTGAGTTTTAAGTCTGTTTTAGAAGATGAATCATGTCCCATAGAACCTGTGACTTTTCATTGTCTGTAGAGTGTCCAAATGATTAGCTCATAGGTAAAAGACTACTTTGCAGACAGATATATCCTTCCTGTCTACTATACATGTATGGACATGAATGATTCTCACACTTTGAACTCCTACTTTTCCTTTTCTTCCATGTAAGAAAGATCAGTGTTATACTGCAATATGATTTCCTGAAACAGGAATTTCTCTGTTTACAAACATATCACTCCAAGCCAAGATCCAGTAGTAATAAGGTACAACAGCAGCCCGTGGAGAGACCAACCCGTGCCGGTGTAGGTTTTCTGGGGGACTTGTGACTCTGTGGGAGATAAGACTGGAGCAGTCTGGGCCTGAAGGGAGCTATGCTGAGGCATTTGGTGAGGAGCTGAAGCCCTGACAGAAAGGACTCACAGAGAAGTTCATGGAGGACTGTTTCCCATGAGTGGGACCCCACACTGGAGCAGGGGAAAACTGTGAGAAATGTTCCCCCCCCCAGACTAAGAAGGAAAATGACTCATGAGGAACTGACTGAAAAAAACCCCACTCCACCAGTCCCCCAGTCCCTGTCCCTCCCTGTGTCACAATGTGGGGGAAGAAGGGAGCGAAATCATCACTAAGAAGAAGAAGGGACGGGTTGGGGGGAGGCGCTTTAAGATCTGGTCACACTTCTCATTACCCAACCTTGGTGTCACTGGGTGTGCAGTGCAGTGTAATAAATTAGTGTTTTCTTTCCTTTATTCTGCGCTGAGTCTGTTTTGCCCGTGACGCTGATTGCGAGATGATCTCTCCCTGTCCTTATCTTGACTCCTAAGCCTCTCAATATATATTTTCTCCCCTGTACAACTGAAAATGGGAGTGATAGAACGGTTTTGGTGGGCATCTGGCCTCCAGCCAGGGTCTCAAACCACCACACACAGGTAGTAGCAGGAGGCATAAATTCATATCAGAAAAGTAAATGATCTCTTCCAAGAATTAGGTACTTGAGCTCCTGGTTTATCTATCATGTTTCCAAAGAGTAAGTTATGGCACCAACTTAAGCACAGAACGATTATGTAAGTACTAGAGTAATTTATCTAAGTATCTCAATTCTTTAGAGGCCAGACCTTTTTAGGAGTAGTGAAGTATTAAGTCTTGTAATAACTCACTGAAAGTCAGAGCTTTCTAGTGACTTTAATTATTAGCTAAACCACAGCAAAATTCCAGTCTTGTCAACACTGAAGGATAATATTTCTGTATCTAAAAACATATATGCAGAAAGTTTAATGAAAGCAAGTTTTTATTTTCTTATTAAAAAAACGTTCATCTGCCTTTCAGTCATGTTTATAAGTTAGGGGTTATATTGTAAGCAGAAATTTTTTGTTGAGATTATTCTTGACTTTTGTGTTGATGCATTTTTAGCTCTGAGTTGTAAATCGTTAGACAGCCATATTTAGAAATGTCCAGGCTCTTTGTTATTAAGGTTTTAAGATGAGTATCTTAAGGTGCTCTCTTTTCATTGATTTAGACTGAATGAAAAAGCTGTGTATTGAATTCTTGAAAAACATTTCCTGTATTAAACCAGCCATGAGTACAGGAAGCAGACTTCAGTTAAATTTCTCTCAGGTTTTAATATCCTTGAACCTGAGCTGAAACATGACTTTGTTAAAGGTCAGTTTCCTGTCCATACACTCAGGAAGTTACCTGGAGATTCCTGAATCTCTGTTTGTCTTGTTTTTCACATTGTTAGCAACTTCATCAATTTTCTAACTGCTATGATTTTGTTTCACATTTTCTTGCTGACGGGATAATTCTTTGACAAAAGTGTTGATATCCTGAAGATGTGGAATGTGGATGTAAAAATGAGGCAAAGGTTAAGTTTGGTGCCCATACCATTTCTGTTTCACATTCATGATGACAAATGCTGAAACACTGAAAGGATAGAAATATGCACTTTTGTTGTTACAGAAATGTAGCACATCAGAAACTGAAGTAAAAAAACTAGCAGGCACTTACAGGCAATAATTAAAGAACTAATATACCTCATAGCTATTCATGAACAATGGCATCACTTCAGTTAGTAATACTAGTTGCTTTCCTTGGGTGTTTAACACATGTTGCACTGTTTTATCTCCGATAGTTTTTCAGTCTTCTCTAGGAATAAAATGATCTGACAAAGCCCTGAAATCATTATGGCATAGTTAAGGCAGAACTATACTGAGAACTTCTCAATTACAGCATGAAACTGCAGAAAATCATGAAAGAAAGAAAGAAAAATAAACCCCAATGAAACCCAACATTATTATCTAAACTTTTTTTTTTTTTCTTTCAGCAATTAAAACTGGCCCATCAGCCCTTCTGATACTGGTACAAGCTTGGTCTACCAAGGTTTTGACAGCCTACAGCTATGCATTATTTGTGCAAATGGTAAAATTTAAGCTGAAACCTCTTTGGAGCTTGCTAAGAAGCTAAGGAAATTGATCTTTCACTAATTAACTACTTTTTTAGATAAAATAATTGTATTACTTTAGTAGCTATGTTTGTAAGATTTATATTTATGACTTGAGCCTTTAAAGCTGATTGTTTACAGCATGTTTCCATCACAGATGAAAGCATGAACTACAAAACAGCTGTCATAAGATACTTGAAAAAGAAGAGCAAAGGAATTAACTTTAAGGCAAATGTAGCATGTTTTTCCTCTGGGAAATGCTCCCTTTTACTATAGGTCAGCCACACATTTCATCTCAGATATGCTTCTGCTAAAAGAAGAAAAATACAGGTTTCAATTTAGCTCTCACAAGCCTGTCTTCAGTATGGTAGAACATGATATGTATAGCATATGTTCAAATCAGTAGTGGTCTTGCTCTGTATTCCTTTGTTGTACAACAAAGAAATAGAATCAGAATTTTAGAAATTTAAAGGTATTTCAGTCTCCCTATTGATTTCCTCTCCCAGTTTCTGTTTAAGTCCAGAACTCAAAGAGAACTTTATTACATGAAGTATTCAGGACAAAAATTTTCCTAGTTTTATCATCTGCGATTCATTTGCAATAAAGATAAAAAGGGGAAGGGAAATAATGTAGCACATATGAATGCAGTAAGTATGAATATAACACATTTATAGCATATATACAAAGAAAATGTTATAACTTATACAAGAAGTCCACCGGTAACAAGCAAAAGAAATGAAAATAAATAGAAACACGACAGAATCTTTGAAAGTGTAAGATTCTTTTTGTAGGATTTAAATGTAAAGACATTTTTATTGAAGACTTACACCCATTGTTAATTGAATTCTTTAATACATACCATACCCAGGATTATGAGCTATCATTCTATATTGTTGTCAAGATAATTAGTCCTGCCTGATCATAATGCACTTGTGCTTTCATATAGGTGATAGTAACAGGTGGTAAAAGATCCTTTCATACAGGAGACAGAAGAATCATTTTTACTGTGTAGATGCTTAGGTATTATTAAGGGAATTGGTAGATTCTCCACTACTTGAAGTCTTCAGGCTACAACTTCAAGCCTCCTTGGACTGTATGCTTTAGTCAAATACTGTTCAGAGTTGACATGTCAATTACTGATAATAGTAGTTAATTTACATTATATGTGAGTAGTGAACAGTTATGCCTTTCTCCTATTTTCAATGCCACTTATGATTTTAGAGAGACCTATTCTTTCATCTCTTCCTTTCCTTCCTCCCAGTTTTCTAGTGTATTTTCTGATTGCCTGTGCAGAAGGCACACCGTATCTTTGATTCCCTGCTTGAGTTTTTGAAGCTTATCTACACTTTTTGCACAGGTTTGCACAATAACTTGGATATTTTCCTCCTTGTTCTCCATTCACCTCCTTGGTGTTCTGTTTGGTTTTCTTTAATGTTCATTCCTACCAAGCACCGCTAGTTTTACAGAATTACCTATCAAATTCTTCAGATCTCATCCCTGACTAATATTACTAGTCAGTGCTGTATAGTCCTTTTATATGCCATTCTTCATAACTTTTATTAATATACTGAACAGCATGGGATATCTACATCCAAATCTACAATGACCTCTTCATCATCTGATTCTTGTTGTCCTTGTAAATTCATTCCTAGAGTTTGTACAAGTCTTTAGTGTGGACTTGGTCAACTGTTTTCTGAAAAGCCACGAGCACTCTAATAGTAAGTCATGGTTCCCTTTAAAAAAGGCATTTCAGATCTTTCAGAATGTATCACATTCCTTTGTGTGCTAGTTAATCCGTTCTTTTTAACAGTCACTATATTTTCCTTAACACGTCAGGTTTTTTGTCTGTTGATCTCAGGTTATCCTTTGAAGCTGTCTTTTAAAACTGGCATTTTCTACCTTTCTGGCAGTGTCTTGGCCACTGACAAGATAGTTTCAAGAAAAAGTGTCCATGCCCATTTTATCCCTGAAATGCATTTAAACTCTTAGGTGACTGCTATGTAGTCCTGGTAATTTGCTATAGTTCTTACTGTCGATCTGATCTGCAACATCTTCCAGCATTATTTTCCAGTTTGAAACAAAATCTCTACTGCTTTTCACATCTCATTTGTGACCACCTAAAAGCTCTCTATTGGGAAGGATTTAAAAAAAAATAAAAAGCCGTGGTTATGGATTCCTTCAGTGTTCTGTCATACTTTATTTGTATACTGATCCTAAAGAAATTCACATGTACTCAGAATGGCCAGAAGCTATTTGCAAGTGAATTTTGTAACTGGTTTAGAAAAGATAGAAAAAACATATGAAAATGCAGGTCAGAATAATTATTTTAGAAAAGAAATATAGGACACTGGCATACTGTGATAACAATTCTTTCTATAAAGTGTGTACTTATTTCATCATAAAAGTTGAAAATGGGACATTCTTTATTGAACTATATGTAACACCTAACATCAGCAGTTAACACTGCAGTCCTATACACACAAACTAGTGTTATATGATTCAAACACTTCTGCTGGACAAGAAAATGTATATCTCAATTTTTCACACCGATCCCTAATGACCCCAAACAAAAAATTATTTCTCAAAAATGCATTAAAAGCAAATTCCGGGAGATGAAAATTCACCAGAGTATTCAAAGAAAATAAAACATCAGAGCAAGCCCTCTCACTTTTGACCAACCTTTGGTCCTGTCTGCTGTAAACAAAACTTGGTGTAGGTCAAAACATTGCAAATTCTATTCTAAGTAAGCTTCACTTGGGTAAACAGGATACATGCTTTGATTATTTTTGTTATTTTTGTTATTTTTCCCTCATGCAGTATACTCTCTAAACACGAAGCTTTTTCCTAAACATAATACGGATATTTTTATTTCAGCAAAAAAATGTTCTGATGTTATTTTCATACTCTTCAAGGAAATAAGAACCTCCTCTCTTCTCTTTATTATTATAAAAATGTCTTTTCTAGCCATTTTGCCCCTTTAACATTGTAAGCAAAACTGAGACTAGATTCCAGCAACAAGTATGTGTCAGCTCTTTTATCTTTCCAGAGTAACATAAAAATCTCTATGCACAAATGTGTCAAACATTGCTATTTTTAATAATGCAGTGGGAAAAAAAGAACAAGCAGTTTTCAGTGAACTTGTATACGTATACATCAATTTTCAGAAGCCTACGAATTCAGTAGTCCTACAAATTGCAGTTTGACAGGCCTGCTTAGCTGAATGAAGCAAAAATTTATTTATCAAAGATAAATTGTGAATGTGTGATTCAAGAACGGGTGTGTTACAGTGCAAAAGCAATTTCCCACAGGGTCTTTTTCAATGCATTCAGGCTAATGAGCATCGTCACAGAAATACTTCTTTCTACCTGTGGCAGTAGAAAGGAAAATGGTAAAAATAGAGCTTACACTGTATTTTGAAAGTACTGTTTGTGACTACAATACAAGACCATCTTCAATTCACAGATCCATGACACAGATACATGAGATTTTTTTAATTTAAATGAGATTTTAAAGACGTAACTAGAAGTCAATTAATTTTTAAAAATTCTAATTAAAATTTGATTGGTTATGTTATGCAAGTGGGAAGTCAATTTTTCATCCCCATGATTTTTCCTCTGAGACTAGAGTAATTCTGCTATACATCATATTAACGTTGAACACTGCTGTAGTTTTGATGAGATCAAACAGAACAATACAGAATACAGGAGAACACAGTGAGGTACAATGTTGCTCAATAAAACAGCTAAATATTTATCTAAAAGTATTTGAAAAGTGTAGAAAACATGTTCAGAAAGCTCCCAACTCATTCTTCAAGATTTAAAAGTACCGATATATATTTTTAAAGCCTTCAACTTCTTGTTATACATAGAAAAAAAAGCTAAACACTAAATATTTCCCTAAGATTCCCTAGAATTGTAGAAGCAGGTTTTATTTACTTTTGCAACCAAGTGCATTAATTTACAACATTAAAACTACTCCTTAAAATGTACTTAAAATGATAATTTGTAGTGAGATGATATTTGAGGTTCATCCCAACAAATCTTAAATTAACTGTCCTACCTTTCTTTAGTGACTATAGAGAGACTTAAACCCTTTACCTTTATTTGAATGTCAAGGACAAAGCCCTGAGTATTCTTGTCTGAACTCATGGCTAGCCTTGCTTTAAGCAGAAGGAATTACTAGAGATCTCCTGAGGTCCTTCTAAACTGAACTATTCCATGATTTCCACAGGAGAGAAGAATGATATTCAATTTTGAAAAACCACATTATCTGAGGTTCATTTTTCACAATCTATTTCACAGAATGTTTTGGGTTACAAGGGACCTCAAAGATCATCTAGTTCCAACCCTTCTGCCATGGGCAGGGACACCTTCTACTAGACCACGTTGCCCAAAGCCTCATCCAACCTGGCCTTAAACACTGCCAGGGATGGGGCTTCCACAACCTCTCTGGGTAACCTGTGCCAGTGCCTCAGCACCCTCATAATAAAGAATTTCTCCCTAATTTCTACTCTAAACCTGCCCTCTTTCAGCTTGAAGCCATTGTCCCTTGTCCTGTCACTGTACTCCCTGGTGAACAGACCCTCTCCCACTTTCCTGTAGGACCCCTTTAAGTATTGTTATTTAAGTTAGGTGCCCCCAGAGTGTTGTCTTCTCCAGGCTGAGCAAGCCCAACTTTCTCAGCCTGTCTTCATAGGAGAGGTGCTCCAGCCCCCTGATCATCTTGTGGTTCTCCGCTGGATTCACTCCAACAGGTCTTTGTCTTTCCTGTATTAGGGACCTCAGAGCTGGACACAGTACTGTGGTGGTGTCTCAAGAGATCAGAGTAGAGGGGCAGAATCACCTCCCTCCACCTGCTAGTCACATTGTTCTTGATGAAGCCCAGGACACAGTTGGCTGCCTGAACTGCTAGCACACACTTGCTGGCTCATGTTGAGCTTGTCATTGATCAGCACCCCCAAGTCCTTCTCCTCAGGACTGCTCTCAATCCATTCTCCACCCAGCCTGTAATTATGCTTGGGATTGCACCAACCCACATGCAGAACTTTGCACTTGGCATTGTTTAACCTCATACAGTTTGCACGGGCCAATCTCTCCAGCCTGTCATGGCCCCTCTGGATGGCATCCCTTCCCTCCAGAATGTCGACCTGACCACACATTTATTATGTTTCTGTTTAGATTTTTCACCCTGGAGATGGTCCTGTTGTACCATAGCCACACGGCTATCAGTATGAATATTTAAAACTAAAATTATTATACCATACATTGTCAGATAAATTACTATAATGGAAAAAAACCCACTGGAGAACAGAATGGAAAGGACTTGGGATGAAACAGCTTTTAAACCATCACATACTTGGAACATATTGGTAATTATTACATGCAGAGGTTTTGAGTGTGGTTTTCTCATCTACACATAGCATGTGCACTTGAAATTGCCCTTAATTTGGAAAGGTTTTGCTCAAGTACTGAAAATAAGGTAAATAGCCTACAGATTATTTCTGAAGTTATTTAAAAGATATAAAAATATGTAGTTGACTGCCTGGTAACATGATAATCAGTTCAAACAAATGTACAGCTACTCTGTTGCACCTACTAACATGTATCACTTTTGTTCTGAGGAAACATTAAAATCTTAAAATGTTTGTTTAAATGGATGGTTGTCAACAAAACAGCGTGGTGGACTATATGACAATTTTTTTCCCTGCTAGGCAATAATTAATTGTGTCTATTCATTGTAAACAACTGCCTCTGAAGGAAATGAGTGATAAACAATCAATGTGAGGAGGACCTGATAGCTATCTTGTTCCTCTGGAAAACATGGTTTAATCATAAGTTTGTGTTACGGTTGTAGATTATATGTTCATAAAATGAAAGTTAAATATACTAAAACGAAGAAAAAAATGCTTTTATGTAAGAGGATATACATTGCAATTTACATTTTTAAGAAGAAAAGTAAATGTGATTGATCCTGTCAATTTTGTTCTTGGATGGGGTTGGAGTGACTACTTGCATATGCCTGAAATAATAGCAGTAGCCAACCTGTTGAAATCTTGAATCCCAGATATGCATATAAGCCATGGCATTTTCATGCACAAAATTTTGGGGAATTATGTATGCATATAAAGAAAAACATATATTTCTTTATATATTAGGAGTATAATGTTTCAGCCTGCATTGAGTTTTAAGGTTGTTATTAAGAATTGCATGCCTAAGTGGGTTTTTGCCATCTATTCATTTAATAGCTCATCCACTTATAACTGTAAAAAACCACAAGAAGCTGTGTGTGTGTATGTATCAACCAATATTATGTTGTGGAAGCATAAAGTTAGAACAATTAATTTGAATAAACTGTAAGAAATATATATAAGTACTTAAAATAAATACTAAGAACAACATCTTAACCTACTATTGAACTTTTACAGACTATTGAAAGTAAAAGGTAATCTTTTTATTTTGACTATTATTTTTCCACTATGCTTCATAAGTGATTTTACAAAGTACAGGACAGAAAAGAAGTTTTTTGTCTTCATTAGTTATCTAAGTTTAGTGACTTTTGTATATGACTGATCTTTCCTGATAATTTTCTCCATTGTTTTCCATTATATGTAAAAAACCTCAGTGACTAGCCTAAATAGATAGATAGATAGATAAGTGGTAAGGTCTTGTGTATTGCTTTAAAGACAAAGAAGAATATCCAGATAAAAGTTGAGAAGCCTGCTGTTAATTGATTAATTGCACTTGTACAAAGTTTGCACAGATACAGTGTAGCTTAATTATTTTTTTAAGTTGGGTTTTTTGGGGGGGCTTCCCCCCCCAAGTGGTCTCATGTGGTTTAGTCTATGTTACAGAGTTTGATATTTCTACTTCTGAGTACTGAAACCCAGTACAGTCAGAGCATTAACTGAAAACGCAATTTTGCAACATGCTTTGCCTTTCAGTGGCAAGCTCAGGGTGCGATCCAGTGCTGCTGGATGTTCTGTGGTGTGCCTATGGGGGTGCAACATGTGGTGAAGTATGGGCTAAGAATGAGCAACCAGGAAGACTAAGGGAAGCCCATCTATTTTCTTTTGAACTATTGGCTCTTGCAGGTTTAAATGGATTGTGAGTTTAAAACTCTAAGTTCCTGAACACTCCTGATATATTCAGTTAGAAGGAATAGCATGTCCAGATGTGTCAGACCCCTTGCAGTCTAGACATATATAACTTCTTCACTGATTGGGAGGCTAATAGATTTTCATCTTTGTGCTTCTTCAGTACTGAAGTTAGCTGAGATGCAATTGGGCCTACATAGCTGACAGAACTTTTCTTCTGAATGCCTAATTCTATATTTTTCTCTGAAGAAAGGGTAGATAAAGCATTGATAGGCATATATTGTAGTCACTTGAATTACAGCACATTACAAATATTCACATTCAGTGAGATTTCAAAATAATGCAATACCAGATTTTAATTGATTTGGATCTACATAAAAATATTTTAATTTATTTCTAAAGTCTTTTAACATGGAAATAACATTAATTTAATTGATTGCGGAGTGGGTCTTTGTTTTTTCTAGTTTGGTTTTGTTTGGTTGTTGAGGTTTTTTTTAAATAGTCCTCATTATTTGTAATCACTCAGCCATTGCCTTAGGTCCCAGATACAGAGGTTGTGTTTATGTTAACAACTTAGATCATGCACTGTATATTATACTATTAAAAATTATGAAGTTACCATATCATTAATTAAAAAAAGACTCTGTAGTGCTAAATGAGCACTAACCTTAAAGGATGCTCCAGCTGTTTATGTCTCCCCTTTTACTTTAGAAAAATAGAACCATCTGAAGAAAAATGCACAACATTGTAATAAGCACTCTAAAGAAGTTTAAAGCACAGCATAGGAACTTTCACAGAGCTACATGAAGCCCATATCTGATGTTCCCTGCGGTTAATGATAATGAAAAATTTAGAGAATTCCAAGACAAATAGTTCTTAGCATCTGAAAAGTCTCGAAATTCCTCCTGAAAATTACAGCAAAAGGTTAGGAGAAAAAAACTTTAATTTCCCATCTACTCAGAGAACCACTCACTTAAAACTGTGCCAAAGAGAAATATCATAAATCTTTTGGTCTTTCCAGAGTTCCATGTCTGCCAAAATATGCATACAGCTTCTTTCCGATCTCCCCAGCGAGACTCTCAGCTTCCTTCTCAAGCAATCCTTCCCTGACAGAGAAGACACTATACATCAGTCTTCTACTAAGACAGAGGAGAAAGAAACCCTCTACTTCTTTCTTTGAAAGGCTGATGGAAAGAAGAAAAGTTATTTATAAAAACAAAAAGGAAAATATAAATGTTTTAAAATTTAAATGACACAATAACTTATGTCTCACCCTTTCAATATCATTAGTGGCACAAATCATCAAAGTCACAGACACACTTAACTGCATTGGCACTTGATTTTTTTTATGGCTGACTGCAATGATAATAACACTTGGGATTAGTTGAGATGCTATTCACTGGAAGGATATCAGTACATTGACCACATAATGGTTACTACTTCCAAATAACTTGTTTTCTGAAACTCCCCTTCTCCTCTTCCCCCAGATTTTAAAATAAATAAACAAATAAATCCTATCTGAATTTTATACTGTACTACCCAGCAAGAGGATGAGACAGAGCAGGGGATGACTATAGTGGAAATTTTACAGGTGTTACAGAAATGAGAGTCTATCATGCCAGTTCATTTAAGCTCCATTTATACTCAAAGTACTTACCAAGAAACTAAAAGTGAACAAGCCCTGCAGGGCCTATTCAAAAGCATTAGCAATAAACCAGCCCCCACTGCGTCACTTAAAAGTTACAGGTTCTAATTTCATGTGGGAGTTATGGAGAAAGTTTGTCTCTACTATGATTATATCGGACTGATTTTATCCCCTGTGTCACACGAAGTCTCCTTTTTTTTCATGCGTAATTGGCACACATCGTGGATATGTCTCTAATCTGCACAATTATCTACCTACACTGCTTTCCAATTAAAGGATCACAGGGCGCATTGTGATAGTATATTCTTGAAAGGCCACAGTTTCTGTATGGAAGCTAAGAGGCTTGCTATCAGAAAAAGGGTATGCACTGATTTTTACCTGACATTTCATCTTTGGTGTAGCTCAGCATGGACAAGAAATTTGAAAGACACAATCCTCAGTCTCTAATATTTAATAAAACAGCAGTAGCTGTAAGTGTTGGTGGCCTTGGCTCTGAATTCAAATGTCAGTAGTAGCACTATAATGCAGTGTCTCACATGCTTACGTGCTTCAGAGAATGAAATCTGAGTGCTATCCGTATAACAAGACACTTTAACATTTATCAGTGTACACAGGGGCTTCCCAAAGAAACTAATGGCACGAAAATGTTTGAATTATTGCAAGAGGTTTTTTGATATATTATTAGTTATGCTTTCAAAGGAAAAAAAGTTATGCATACTGAACATGGAATTACAGACTGCAAAATACTGTATGTTAACCAAATTAAAGCATTTTTAATAATTTTTAATTTTTCCCTCCACAGATGAAGTCTATATTCCAGAAAGTCAGTAATTACATTTTAGAGAAAAAAAGTTAATGAATTAATGAATTCTGCTTTTTTCTTTTTTTTTTCTTTTTTCCTTTTGTTTTTCCTTTTTTTCCTTTTTTTTTCTTTTTTTAATTTTCGGGGGCAGGGAGAAGTGCTGGAATTTCGTGTTTAGCAAAATAGAACATTTCAAAGAATCCTAAGTTGTTTTAGTATCACCTTCCTCAGCATTTATATTTATCTTGATCATATTCTTTACAATATCCAGATCAAGAATTAATACCTGTTGATATATCCTGCCTATATAGACCAGGAAGGCAGGATCTTGCCCACAATCAAGCACATCAAAGTCCAGACTGTGAACAGACTCAGTATGAATCCACAGGGAAAAGCATCTGGAAGCCCATCGATGTTGTCAGTCTCCTGCACCCTTGAATCTGTTTCCACAATTGATCTACTTGGCAATTTGCTTGGCTGGTCCACTTTTGTATATATGCAATTATTCACTTCTTAGTTTCTGGTTTTTATTTTAAAAACATTGTCTAATTTCATTGTCTCCCTATACATTCAACACATGCTCATGTGCTTCATGGCTTTATTCAGTTTCTGTTATCAAACCTATCATGCATTTCCAGTTTTCATGTGAGCTTTAACATTTCTTCTGCTTCATCTCACCAGTTAAAATCTCTTCCTCCTCCTTTCTGGGTAATCTTGGTCAAAATCATGTGCCCTTTTAAATAAATCAATTTAATTTTTCATCTTGTCTTCTCTAGTGTATTACTTAATAATTTGTGTACCCATGTCTTAATTAGGTCTGCATGCTTTTAGACCTCAAAGGACTCAAGGGGTTCTGGGATGTTGATATCACACTGCCCGTGTACAGATTTGACTACTATGTGACAAAGTTTTAGGCTGTTACTGTCTTGCCCTTACTTGGTTTATTTGTTATGAAGGTATGACTTTGCCATGGACACTCTTCTACTCAGTTCTTTATTCATCTATGTTATTGTGATAATTTAATAACAGATTGTTTTTTCTGCCCACTTCCTCACCTTCTCTAATAAAATTTCCTATTATATTCTCCTGCCTATATATTTTGTGTGAACTTCCTCTAGGAAAAGGTCAAGAAGCAGTCTAGCAAATTTCAATTTCCAATAAAACCCCTTTTAGCTATTACTACTGTCAATCGTCCTCAGTTTTGAGAGGTTTTGTTTTGTTAAGCTGCATTAAAGTAACAGATAGCTAAAGCAACCCTGTGTTATCAATATTCTTCTAGTCACAAATTCAAAACACAGCATCATACGAGCTGGTAAGAAGAAAATTAACTCCATTCCAGCCAGGTCTAGTACACAGAAGCTCAGACAAATCTTGAGCACTAAGATTTGTAGTTAAATCCCAACCACTTTTTTTTTTCTTTTTTTCCCCTGTCAGCTTTTAATACGTAAGAAATTGTACTGATTTGTGATATAGGAAAGTGAACTGTGGACCTTTTTAGAAGAAAATTTGGTAGCATGTACTCTTTCAGAAGGCAAGATATATCTCTAATGCTTTTCCAATCCATATCAAATGTAGTCTACATCAAATATGTCTGTTACTGGTGCTTTCACCAGAGACATTCTTTAAAAAAGGGGAAGAAGAGAGAGAGAAATGAATGCTAAGCTGTCTTAGCAGTGATATCTCCTGATTAATTTAGGACAACCATATCAACAGAGGTGAAATGATAAGATTAAAAAGAATGAGTAAACTAGCCAAGTGAGCTGAGAAAGAGAAGAAACCTGCACCTGCCATACATATAATCAGTTTCCTATGATTATGCCAGAAGAATTATAATCAATATTACATTTTAAAAGAGAAATCTGCTCTTTTAATTCTAGGTCATTGTAGAAGTGTGACAATGACTATGGTGGTCAGAATTACATAATTGCTCCCATTGCAAACCGGAATCAGATACCTAGGAAGAAAAGGAATTAGATTCTCAGGAGAGAAACGTACCGTTATCAGAAAACTTCAGATCCTTCTGTGCCTTTTTCTGTACTTTAAAAACACAGAATTTTGTCCTAGAGCTAAGACTACGGTTAGATTGACAAATGGAACCAACATAATCTGTTCTCCTGACAAAAAAATGATTGCAAGAAGAGAAAACCACAACCTTTATTTGTCCTTGTGACTATAATAGCATGAGTACTACATTCAAAAGCATGCCTTGTTAAAAAGACCTGTTATAAAGGCCATAATGAGAATGAAAAATGCTAAGGAATCAACCAATTTATCTAGCAACCTTTATATCCTTGCCTCATAGTGCTTTTCTTTGACTCTGGACATGGGATTTTCATGGCACTACTTCCAAGTTATCTCTTTTGTCTGGTTAAAGATGAAAGACAAGAACCTGTTGAGCAAATCTATGCTGCTCCATTTCAAGGGTGGGTATGTGGAAAAAAAAAGGAACATACATTCTACAGAACAATTAATCAATGTTTAGTTTGAGACATTCTAGGAGATTTTTAAATTGTGCAAGAATATCAAAGAGGAGGATGAAGGGGGAAGGGAAGGTCATTATTTATATAACTGAGTGAAATATTAACATATTTATTGGTTTCTTTCATCTCCAGAAAATCTTGAATGTTACTTATCTCTGGTGGGACTTACATAAGCTAACTTTAGCTGTCTAAAAAGTAAGTCACAGTGTTAGCATTTGCCTTAGGCTCTTTGGGGATTCAGTAGAAAAAGCAGATGTTTCCAGCTGAAGAAAGCTATTCCTAACTCTGTAGGACCTCAGTAAATTCAGTCTGTCTGTAGCATATGGCTACCAGTATAATTCACACATCTACTGCTTTCAGAATGCAGTTTACATTTCTGTTTCTTCCATGTGCCTTTTACATTTATTTCCTTGGCAAGCATCCCCTTAACCTCCAGGAATTATTTTAAATTAAATCATTCTTTATTCTTTATTCATAGGCATCATTGTTTTGCATCTTAATTTCCCTGTGAAGGTGGCAGATTCCAGCTCACCATTTATCTCACAGCTTAGTTCTGTGACAAAGCTCTCAGATGTGTGTCTACAGCAAATGTGATTAATGATCACTTAGCAAAACTATCTGGATTAGTGAACTTGAGTTTTTTCCCAAATGTCACTTTTAAATATGATAAATATATATTTCATATAAGAGCATAACTAGGTTTAATTGTGTAATTTTAAAATGTATTTCCATATTTCAGTATTTTCACTGCTACATCGAGACCTGTCAAGATATAAACATTCTTATTTCAAGTTCAAGGTACATGATAAAACATAAATATGCAATTTAGAGGAGAGGTTGTCCCAAAAGTAATCTGCACAAAATAAATACTCAAAGGTGTATAAATGCAGAAATGAAGAGGTCTGGGTCATGTAACTACAGCTTTTGTTATATTTTGACACATCTCAAGAAATAACTGGTGACTGTAAATTTTTAAGGCTGGTATAAAGCTGTTATGACAAGTTGAGAAATTGGAAATCAGAAAGCATCAGACAGCATTGTTACAAGTATCTGCAATACTATATAATTTGCAACTAAGTATAATATTTTGGAAAACAAAAGTTTCTGCTTCTTAGCAGAAGTTTGAGGAATGAAAGGCTTCCCGGTTGTTGAGGTAGGAGTGGTCCAGGAGCATCTCAAAGGGATTAAAGCACACAAATCCATGGGTCTGGATGGGATACATCCATGTGTGCTGAAGGAGCTGGCGGAGGTGATTGCGGAGCTGCTCTCTATCATCTTCGATAAGTCTTGGAGAACAGGAGAAGTGCCTGAGGATTGGAGGATAGCCAATGTCACTCCAGTCTTTAAAAAAGGCAAGAAGGAGGATCCCAGCAACTATAGGCCAGTCAGCCTCACTTCTGTCCCTGGAAAGGTGATGGAACAGCTTGTATTGGATGCCATCTCCAGACAACTGGAAGAGAAGAAGGTCATGAGGAGTAGTCAGCATGGATTCACCAAGGGGAGATCATGCTCGACCAATCTCATAGCCTTCTGTGATCTCGTCACTGGCTGGGTGGATGGAGGGAGAGCAGTGGATATCATCTACCTTGACTTTAGCAAGGCTTTCAACACTGTCTCCCACGACATCCTGATAGAAAAGCTGAGAGAGCGATAGATAGATGCATGGACAGTGAGGTGGGTTGAGAATTGGCTGTCGGACCGGGCTCAGAGGGT